>JANIJG010015951.1:0-12114 GCA_024611175.1 Megaceryle torquata
CCAGGTTCTCATCAATCTGCTCAATCACTTCTCAGCAGGACAGGGAGAGAAAATGAGATTAAAACCTCAAGGTAAAGGCAGTTTATTGAGTAAAAGCAAAGACCACCTTCAGAAGCAAAGGGAAGCAAAAATATTTATTCTGTACTACCCATCAGTAGGTGATGTCCAGCCACTTCATGGGAAGTACAGCCCCAGTGCATGTAGCAGTTGCTTTATAAGACAAACACCTTAATAACTAATGCATTATCATGTTGCATCCACCCCCCAGCTCCTCACCTCTACCTCTTTCTCTTAGCTTTTATGGCTGAGCATGATGTCGTATGATAGGGAATATTTTCACTTGTGACCTGTGGTAGAATGAGGGGCAATGGATTCAAGCTCAGACACAGGAAGTTCCACCTCAACATGAGGAAGAACTTTACTGTAAGGGTTGCAGAGCACTGGAACAGACTCCCCAAAAAGGTTGTGGAGTCATCTTCTCTGGAGACTTTCAGGACCTGTCTGGGTGCATTTCTGAGTGATCTGCTCGAGTTTTGGTCCTGCTCTGACAGGGGTGTTGGACTTCATGATCTTTGGAGGTCCCTTTCAACATACAACAGAATCTGTGATTCTGTTATTCCTTTTGTCACTTTGGGTCAACTGTCCCATCTGTGTCCCCTCCAAATCTCTTGCCCACTGGCCTTTGGCAGGGGTGGAGTGTGGGTGTTTGAGAGACAGCCCTGATGCTGTGTGAGTACTGATCAGCAAAAACCACAAAAATGGAGTGGTATCAATACCATTCCAGTTACTAACACAAAGAACGTTACTATGTGGACTGCAGTGGGGAATGTTAACGCCATCCCAGACAGATTAAATACAATGCCACAGCTCTTGGGTGACCTCTGTGTCCTTCTTGTAAACAGGTAATCTAGATCTAGAAGAACTGAGCTAGATAATTACATAGGGTAATTGTACCTTGACTTCCCCCACACTCTGTTTTGCATCTTAGTTTGATGTTTTAAGTTAGCAAATCCATGACTTCTGTGTGTTTAACTTCATAAAAGCTTTCAGGATTTTGTACAAAAAGAAAGCATGTAAATACACCAAGAAAAAATAAAGCTGTTAAAATGTAAAGAAATGGGGAATACATAGAAAAAGAAAGCCCAAATAACAGAAAAAATAAAATGTTAACCTTGAAGATGCAATGCCAGCAATCAAATAAATGATCACAGCCATTTACCTTTATGGAAGAGGCCTCATCAGTCACAGTATTGGTTCAGCAGTGGCTCCCATTTTCCTGAAATCCCTCAAGTCAAAGAGAGAAAAAGGACTGCACTATAGTGTTGTATTCCCATCCGTGAGATTCTTGGGAAAACACTTGTCTTACCAGAAGGCATAAACATCCACTCACTGGATGCAGATGCCCATAAGAAATTGTTTCCTAAGTGCCTGTTTCTCTTCAGAGTAGGGTTTTTTTAAACTGGTGCCTTACCTCTGGGCCTTCAACCAGAATGCTTTAGGGCAGTTGTAAAGTACCAAGCATAAAAGACAGACAGTGTTAGAGGAGCAAACTGGAAGTAGTTTGAAAGAGAAAAAATAAATTAATGATGAGAAGAATTCAAAGCCTTTAACCTTATGGGTACAAATATCCACTTGTGAAGCCATTCATAAAATTGTCTACTTAACTTAGGCTATAGAAGCACTCAGGTGCTGCTAACAACATGGGCTTTCCTTGTACTTACTTTTCTGAAAACTCTGTTTCCACTCTAGTCTAACCTCAGGCTCACAAGTCAGAGTCAAACCATATCAGGATATCAGCCAGAATATGAAAAAAAAAAAAAAAAAAAAAAAAAAAAAGCAGCATGTGCTAAAATAAAGCTATGACAGGTACATGGATGGTATGTGGTCATACCAGTGCTCTCTGTGGGGGGATAAGCAGAGTAGTGAGGACACCTGAGAGGTACACAGCAGTAAATGCAGTAGTGCAACTGCACGCAGGGGTGGTACTGATCTGCACTGTGAAGGCAGGCTGCTTTCATCTCTTTAGTTTTTGTCCACGAGGTGTCATCTGAGAAGCACTTGATAGCTACTAAAGGCACAACTTTTGTATTTTTTTCTTTCTGGAAACCAACAGCACATAGACTACGCTCAGCCCTTTAGCTGTCTCTGTTCCTCTTTACATGATGATCTGATCTGACCCCATACTGGTGCCATCATGTCCCCCTCATCTGATGAGGACAGAGATTGGTTATCACTTCTCCCTGTAAGACTTGTCCTGGAGTGCTAGCAGACCTGACGGCCTGGACACACAAAGGTTTGTTGCTCTGCAGCCATAGCTCAGTGTCGGTGTCCCCCAGTACTTTATCCTGGCAGTGCTTAACTTGTCCCAGGAGCTGAGGATCTTCAGACTAGAAAGTGACAGTATAGAAGATCCCTTTTCTGTTCCGCAGATGAGTACCTGTTCCACTCACCCAAAATAATTTTTGCATAAAGCTGTGCTTTAGGTAGAAGGGACTTTGCATGGTGGCATGATGGCAAGGAACAATGTCTTGTCTTTCATGTTTTGTCCTGTGTAGAAGGCATCTCCAAAGAAACTAAAGCACAGAATATAGAAAGGCCTGGAGTCGGTAGCTTAGTTTTAGTAAATGTTTGCAATAGAATATAGATGATAGGAATTAAAAAAAACAAAAACAAAAACAAGCTGTATTCATCATGTCTACAGGAATATGTGTTCATCTGCACAGAAATATCTCATGTAAATTATTATTTCCTTTCCTTCCTGTAAAACACAGCCTTTATTTTTCAAGATAATACAACTTTATTTGAACTCTGATTGAGTCTTGTTTCACACTAAAAGTGAAGCGGAAGACCAAAGTGAAAAAAAAAAAAAAAACCAAAAAAAACCCTGGACAAATTCAAGGGTCCCAAATGAATAGGAGCACATCTTCACTGTCTCCTGCTTTATAACTGTGTAAATGACAACTGAATCTGGTCTCTTAGTAATTCCTATTCCTTTTTCCCTCCACTTCTTTGCAGGTTATTCCCCCCCCCCCCGAATTTCCACATGTATTTTTACTTCATCTCCCATTCTTGTCTCTTCTGTAATTCTCCTTGCCCATCTTCCTTTCCTGATAAAAAAGGAAAAAGAAAATGTTTCCACAACTGTACTTGAAACAAAAAAAAAAGGTATGTCAGTAAAACACAAATGTTTCCTAATGTGTTACTTAAGCCTCAGAGGTTTCCTTGAAATCATTCCAAATGTGGTGAAGGTGATAGTCCTAAGTTAAGTGCTAGTCTTCCAAAATTCTTCTTAGATTTGGCAAGCAGAGGACAGAAATGAGCTCTGGGAAAATTACAGAAAGTTTTCAGGCTTGGCCAAACCTCAACATAGCAAAAGGTTGGATGCTCTCCCTGGTACACATTTGTATATTCAATCAGCAATCTTAGCAGCTGCTTGTGTTGGAAACTGGCACACTGTATAGGTCACACTACTGGCAGTATAAGTCATTCTGGGTCTTCAAGACCTTACTCAGCAGCTGTCTCTGCCACTTCTTTTTCATCAAGAGTTTCTAATTTATCATGTCATGTGCTATTTTTCCTGTAATTGGTTGTTAATGCAGTCAAGTGTGACAAACTTTTTTATGGCCTTTCATTGGCCTTTCCTGTGACTTCTGCAAAAAAACCCTGGCCTCCTACTTCAGGCTGCCAGGAGCTTTTCTTCCTCCTTTCACAGAGAGTCCAAGAGTCTACTAACTCAAGCCACTCTCAGCAGCCCTCAAAAAACTTCAAATAAGTCAGAGGCAGATAAATGAGAATGCATTGCCAACATAATCAAAGTTCTCTAGGGAAGTGTGCCCTGCAGAAAAGAGAGGGGTTCCTAGGTGCATGAGAAAAATGGCTGGCTGGCAAAGCTGACCTCTGTTGGGAGCAAGTGTAAGCATATTTGTGCACGAAAGCAAGACTGCCATACACAAATAAGGAGAATCACTTGATCTGTCACAAGAGTATGGACTGGCATTGCTAGAACTGGAAGTGATTAAAGAGTTTTGGCACTGATTTAATAATGGGCATCTTAAAGCTCTAAATTTTTATGATTACTTTTATTTTTCTCAGTTCTAGTCCCTAGAACTTACAATGGTAGCCATGAGAGTTAAGTGATTAAGTTAGTAATCAAATTAAATTTTTAATTTGAATTAGAAAGCTACATATTAGCATGTTGTATTTCTACTTTTTTTTTTTTGTAGTTACTGTAAGTCCTTATGGTTAAGCAGCTAACTGAGCATGTATGTGACTTGGGATTGTAACTGCAGAACCAGTACAGCAACACACACATGTCAATCACAGCCACAATTCTTACTTCCATTATTCTCTATATATGGCTGAAAGATGCAAGACACACTTACTGCTAGCTAACATGGAGCAAGTCTTTGTACTTTAAAAAGAGAAATGATAAACAAAAAGTCCCTTTACAGAAAAAAAAAAAAAAACTAAAAAAAAACCCAAAACCAAAACAACAAAAAAAACCCAAACCAAAACAAAAACATAAAGAAATTTTATTGTCCACTTTCAGATTCAAAATAAGCTTGAAATGGTGAGAATTACTATTTTCATGGCCACCATAAAGCTACCCCAGTTTCACAGGTTATTGAGATGAAAGTAGCATGAAATTAAACATCATGGGTTTCACAGGTCTACTCTTGAAATGAAAACAAACAGCTGACTATAAGATTTTATTCATGTTCATTGAGTATTCTTTGACCAACACCCATTTATCAACAAGAAACACCTTCCAGACCATATTAAACATTGCTTCTAATTTCATACCTGTCCTCAGAACAGTTTGCTGTAAAACATGACAGTATCTGTGCAAGAATATACCTGTTTGCGCCAGTATTACATCAAATAAATGTTTGTGAAAAAGATGCAGCAAATTGTTGTGAGTGTAAGATAGGATCTCAACACTGTTTTAGAGCAAGGGATGTGTTGAAGACACAACACATCATCCTGTTTTCTTGATCTTGATCTCATGTGGAGTATACAGTCTCAAAGGATAAGTACGCCTTGTTTCTGTCCCGACTGAGCAATTGCCCCAGTGAAGTCGGTAGAAATGTTGCTGTGTGAACAAGCTGACTCAAACACCACTTGTGTCTAACGGTGCTTTTTGCTAATGTTTTGGACAGGTTTTTCAGGCTTTTAACATTGTGTCTGGTAGGAAATGGGACTTACACCCGCAAAAAGGTGCTGGGGTCATTCGCTCATCTGAAGTTTGTCTATACCAATGCATGGAGTATGAACAACAAACAGGATGAGCTTGAAGCCATGATGAAACAGGAAAACTATGACAAGTGGCCATCACAGAAACATGGTGGGATGCCTCACACAACTGAAGTGCCACAATCAATAGCTGCAATCTCTTTAGGAAGGATAATCGGGGAAGGAGAGGTGGTGGAGTGCCCCTGTATGATTGTTATGAATGCTCAGAACTTAAGTATGGTGATGATGAGGTTGAGAGTGTTTGGATCAGGTTAAGGGGCAAGGCCAATAAAGCTGATACTGCTGTGGGTATCTGCTACAGACCTCCCAACCAGAGCAGTGAAGTAGATGAAATATTCTATAAGCACTTAGGAGAAATCTCAAGGTCACTTGCTGTTCTTATGGGTGACTTCAACTTCCCAGGTATCTGCTGGAAATACAACACAGCAGAGAGAGAACAGTCCAGGAGATTCCTAGAATGTGTAGGGGACAACGTCCTCACACAGTTGGTAATTAGTATTGTGTTCCCAACCACAGTTGGGAAGGTGACCTATTGGACCTCTTGTTTGTGAACAGAGAAGGACTGCTGGAAGATGTGGCAGTTGGAGGCTGGCTAGGGAATAATGACCATGAAATTATTAAATTCTCTGTTCTTATTGATGTTAGGAGCGGGGACAGCAATATTGACACTTTGGACTTTTGAAGGGCAGACTTCTACTTGTTTCGGAGGTCACTTGATAGAACCCCTTGGGAGTCAGTTTTGAAAGATAGAGGAATGCAGGAAGGCTGGACACTTTTTAAGAAGGTAATCTTAAAGGCAGAGGAGCAGGCCATCTTCACGAGCTGTAAGACAAGTTGGTGGCAAAGAAGACCGGCCTGGCTGAATAAGGTTTGTCTCAAAATTAGGGGGAAAAGGAGGTTCTGTCGCCTCTGGAAGAAGAAGGGGCAGGCAACTCATAATGATGTCCTGCCTACAACTCAGGAGAAGATGGCCCATGACCTGCTGCTCAACATCAGTGTGCATAAATCTATGGGGCTGGACAGGTCACATCCTAGAGTGCTGAGAGAGCTGGCAGGGGTGCTCACCAGGCCACTGTCCATCATTTATCATCAGTCCTGTCTGACTGGGGAGGCACCAACAGATTGGAAATCAGCAGATGTAACACCCATATATAAGAAGGGATGGAAGGACGATCTGGGGAACTACAGGCCGCTCATTTTGACTTCAGTACCAGGGAAGCTGATGGAGCAGATCATCCTGGGTTCCATTATGCAATACATGCAGGACAACCAGGTGATCAGGCCCAGTCAGTATGGGTATATATAGAGCAGGTCCTGTTTAGCAAACCTGATCTCCTTCTATGACAAGGTGACCTGGTTGTTGGATGAAGGTAAGGCTGTGGATGTTGTCTATCTTGACTTTATTAAGGCATTTGACATTGTTTCCCACAATGTTCTGTTAGAGAAATTGACTGCTCTTGGCTTGGATGGACATATTCTTTCCGGGGTGAAAAATCGGCTAGGTGGCTGAGTCCAAATAGTTTTGGTCAATGGAGTTAAATCCAGTTGGTGCCCAGTCACAAGTGGTGTCCCCCAGGGCTCAGTACTGGGGCCACTCCTGTTTAACATCTTCGTCAACGATTTGGATAAGGGGAGAGAGTGCACCTGTAGGAAGTTTGCAGATGACACCAAGCTGGGTGGAAGTGTCGATCTGCTTGAGGGTAGGGAAGCTCTCCAGAGGGATCTAGATAGGCTGGATCACTGGGACAAGGTCAGTTCCATGTTTCAATAAGGCCAAAGGCCAGGTCCTGCACTTCAGCTATAACAACGCCCAGCAACACTACAGGCTTGGGGAGGAGTGGCTGGAGAGCTGCTGGGCAGAGAAGGACCTGGGGGTATTGATTGACAAGACAGCTGAACATGAGCCAGCAGTGTACCCAGGTGGCCAAGAAAGCCAACGGCATCCTGGCCTGTATCAAGAATAGTGTAGTCAGGAGGAGCAGGGAGGTGATTATTCCTCTGTACTCAGCTTTGGTGAGGCTGCACCTCGAAAACTGTCTCCAGTTTTGGGCCCCTTCTCTACAGGAAGGATGTTGAGGTGCTGGAGAGGGTACAGAGGCAGGCTACCAAGATAGTAAAGGGTTTGGAGCATGGGGCTGTTTAGCCTTGAGAAAAGAAGGCTGAGGGGAGACCTAATTGCTCTCTACAACTACCTGTAGAGAGATGAGAGTCGGTCTGTTCTCCCTAGTGACAAGGGATAGAACAAGAGGAAATGGCCTCAAGCTGAACCAGAGGAAGTTCAGGCTGAATATTAGGAACAATTTCTGAAAAGGTTGTCAGGCATTGGAACAGCCTGCCCAGGGAGGTGGTGGAGTCACCATCTTTGGAGGTGTTTTAAGGGCTGGGTAGATGTTGTGCTTAGGAACATGGTTTAATGGTTTTGATAGGGCTTGCAGTAAGGTTGGACTTGATGATCTTGAAGGTCTCTTCCAGTCAAAACTGTTCTATGATTCTATATTAAAAGGAGTATCATGGTCATTATTGATTTCTGTCTTCAGTACACAGAAATGAGAAAAGGTTTGAAATGAGTCAGAAGTGAAAATGAATCTGAAGAACATTAGTTGTATTCATCTGCTGGAAGGTGTTAAAAAATATCTAGATGTGGCACTTCCGGACATGCTTTAGTGGTCATAATAATGTTTAGTAGACAATTGGACTTGATGATCTTTAAGGTAATTTCCAACCTTAATGATTCTATGGTTCTATTCTATGATTCTATAAATTTTCAATGTCAGAGAAATATACTAACAGGGGTTGAAAATGCTATAATCAGTATCCCAAGGTTAAACTGTTATCAGTAATTAGATTATGTTCTTATATTTTTTATTATTTCCTATTTGGGATTTTTGCTTTTTCTTGAGATATCTGATTTTTCCCCTTTCAAACTAGAAAATCAAAGCAGTTCACTTTTTAGTAATCTCTTCCTGTTAGCATGGTCATTCAGTGATCCTGGAATGGTGACAGAGATTCAGAGGATGTCCCTCCAGCCTCCAGCACAACTGCTCGGAGAACCTGAGTTAAATCACAAAGGCACCACCTGTCTCTACGCTGGAACATGGACTCTGGTGTGTAGCACCTGGGGAGCTTGTGTGGATGGTGCTGTGGCATTGCCAGGTACTACAGGAATGACAGTGCTGAGAACTGCATGTCAGCATTTGGTTGACCACTCTCTTTGCAGCACACAAGATCAACTAAAATCATGTCTGCATTTGTATTTCCCTGCTGTTAGCCACACCTGTAAAATATACGATTTAGAAAAAAAAAAAAAACCAAACAACCAAACCTTGCAAACATATGCGTAGTGTGTATAATATCCTATCCTTGGTAGGTAACATGGACTGCAAGCCTGCAGGTCAGAGCAGCCCTTAGTTAGATAATCCACAGAAATATGTTTGGCTGAAAAAAAATCAACATTGTGAGGCAGAACAGAGAAAGCGAGGCATTCTTGCTTTCCTCTCTCAGACAAGCTCTTGTACCAGGCTGAGCCATGCTTCAGGCAATTGATCAGGAAATGCAGGAAGCCTTAAAATGAGCTTTTTCTCTTAATTAAGTGTGCAAGTAAGGGTAATGCTGCCAATTACAGCTGTAAGAGGAAATAGCCTGCCATGCTTTTGGAAGATGAGAGGCATGAGGAAGGTGAGAGGCCTGCCTTTGAGTTACAGAACTCTCTGGCAGGTTGGGGAAGAATATCTAGCACAGTATATTGCATAGTTCCAGAATAATGCAAACAGGTGGGACTTTCTGTTAGGGGACTGTTAGGGGAATCTGCAAGGATAATTCATCAGCAGACAGCCCAGGTTAATTAGACTGTTTTAGCTGTGTATGAGCATGGACTAAAATCTAAAGGACAAGGTGAGATTACAAGTGGTTTAAATAATGATAAGAGTAGTATGCTTGCTGCCAAACAGGTGTGTGATGATGTAGGCTGTTCTGTAACACTGCTGATAACAACACTCACAGGTTTCCTTTTTTTTTTCCTGTTTCCCAAGGATGCTAGTTGCAGATGCCACCCACTTCCCATATAAATATTCACAGGACACTTCAGATCTCTAGGTAATCTCTAGAACTGAGGCAGCACAAAAGATTGCTTAAAGCCACTTTTGTCCCTACCACTGTCCTCCTTACCTTCTGTCTGAGTGCTCACTTCAGTACCCACAGGAGAGGGAACCTTTAATGATCAGTAAGATGCCAGGAGCTTTTCTCTTGTCAAAAGGCATGTGTCTGTCAAGCAATGAAAACTGTCAATGCCCTATAAATAAACAAACGACAGGAAAACAAAATACAGACTGGCACCATTTACAGATATTTAGTTGAATCTCTATATTGAGAGAGGTATTAAACCCCTGGTTATACAGTAGTCAATTTGGTAGCATATGCTCAATTGGTATGTGATAAAGCTGGAAAACATCTCTCAAGCTCAACATTCTCCTTGGAAACAATTTCACTGGAAAACCACACTATTTAGATAACTGTTATATGCTCTAACAGAACTTCTCACGCAATTTTCTTAATTTCTAAGCTAGGTTAATATATTTATTTCTTTTTTTTGTTTGTTTGGTTTGTGGTTTTGAATTTTTTGTGGTTTTTTTTGTTGTTTTTTTGGTTTGTTTTTGTTGGTTTTAGTCTGTTTGTTTGTTTTTGTTTTCTTATGTTTTGGTTTTTGTTTGTTTGTGGTTGATTGTTTGTTATTTGTGTTTGGTTCCCCCCTCCCCTGCCTTGTTTTAGGATGGTTTTTTTTTTTGTTTTATTGGAGAGCTCCAGTAGGACTGATATGCTCTCTCTCTTCCATCCTTCTGACATTTGTCAACACCTATTCCCCTTAATTATGTTTTCTTTTAGGAAGAACAAATCTGAATGCTGACCATTCCTGCAAGGGAGACTACACTGTCAGGGTGTACTACCCTAATGAGGACATTTAGTATCCCAATTGTATCCTGCAGTGCTGAGGGAAATTAATGTTTATGACATGGTGCTATGAGTTGTCCAATCCCTGTGGTGCATAGGAATTGTCCTTTTTCCAACTAGACCTCTGCTGCACTTTTTGGGGTTTTGTTTGCTTGTTAACTGGTGTTTTTCTGTCACAGCAGTACACTGAGCACTCGAGTATACGATTTGCTCAGACCAAGGGATAATTCATGTGGCAAATGATCATGTAATTAGGCACACAAACTCTGACAATACTGATGGAAAGTGATTTGAAAAGTTCCGTCACTTGAAGAGCTCTACTGCAGAGAGGTGCATGGCTTTAATATGACATTTGTGTTGGAGGCATCTATTAACAAACACATCAGTGTATACATACTAACATTTCAGTACCGCTTCAAAACAAAAGCAATACTTCCGATACTATACTTTTGTGTCCATGGCATTAGAGCCTGTAATGTGTTATGATCACTTTACATCTTTTCCTGAAGCTGTCTAAAATGATCCAGAAGGATTTTCACAATCCACCCATGTCCCAGTTGGCAAAGAGCCAATACCATATCTTTTCCACTCTCCAGCTGCAGGGTCAGGGCACACAGCTGGAAGAGAAGCTTGTTTGGAAGTGCAGGAGGCCACATACCTGGAAACAGCTGAGTTTGATGGGGATCTGGCTTGAGGAGTTACCCCCATTTGGAGATTGGTATACTTACAGACCAGCACCTATTGTTCTCCTTTTCATCTTTCCCTCAGTCTTGCATTGGGTACAATCAATGTGATGTGAGTTTTTCACTGTCAGGTTATTTTTCACATCTGTTGTGGCTTAACCCCAGCTAGTAACTAAGCACCATGCAGCTGCTAGCTCAGTCCTCGCCCCTTCCAGTGGGATGGGGAGAAGAATCAGAAAATAAAAGTAAAATTCACAGGTTGAGATAAGAACAATTTAATAAATGAAATAAAATAGTAATATTACATATAAAATAAATCCAACAACAATAATAAAATATAATAAGAATAGTAATGAAAGGGAGTATAACAGAAAGAGAAATAAAACCCAAGAAAAGACAAGCAATGAACCATGCAATTGCTTACCACCTACTGACTGGTGCTTGAGCAGTGATCTGTCCCCCACAGCCAACTCCTCCCAGTTAATATGCTGAGCATGATGTTCTATGGTATGGAATATCACTTTGGCTAGTTTGGGTCAGCTGTCCTGAACCATGCTCCCTCCCATCTTCTTGTGCACCTGCGCACTGGTAGAACATGGCAAAATGGAAAGTCCTTAAGTCAGGCCAAGTGCTACTTAGCAACAATTAAACCATCAGTGTGTTAGCAACATCATGCTCACAGTAAATCCAAAATACAGCACTGCACCAGCTACTAGGAATAAATTAACTCTATCCCAGCTGAAACCAGGACAACATCACAATTGCTGCTATTACATTTGCACTAAGACAGGTTCCTGCAAGGGTAAAAGGGCAGGCATAGTGGTATGTCCATATCCATGAAGTCAAAAGTAAACACTGGGCCTTTCAAATACAGCCATTATATCACAACTTACCCTCATAAATATCCAAACAAGAAGTGACCAAAATGTATTCTAATAATTTCATTTCATACAGCTTTTACATAGCTTTCCTTTTATCAAATGAGATTTAATGCCTTCTTTTCCTCAGTCTTTTAATAGTCAGACCAGTTATACTCATGGCTTTCAGTCCCCTGAGCTGGAAGATAGGGATGGAGATCAGAATAATCCCCTCACAATCCAGGAAATAGTAGTCAAAGACCTGCTAAGCCAACTGGACACCCATAAACCTATGGGGCTGGATGGGATCCACCCAAGGGTGCTGAGGGAGCTGGCGGAGGAACTTGCCAAGCCTCTCTCCATCATTTATCAGCAAT
>JANIJG010015951.1:12214-28950 GCA_024611175.1 Megaceryle torquata
AATGGATAGAGAGATGTTAGGATGAAGGTTGGACTTGATGATCCTAGAGGTCCTTTCCAACCCTAATGATTCTATGAATCTGTGATTTTACCTGGGTGAATGCAGCAGATGCTGAACTAGTGCCCTACCACGGCTGCTGGACCACCTGCAGGAAATAGGAGCTGCTTCATGGCCATGGAGGCACTCATTCAGACTGACCCTGTTGCTGTCTGCTGTGTCATGTCACATGTGGTGTCCATCAGTATCAAATCCTAGTTCCGGTGCCAAAGCCCATAACCAGGTAGAACCATGTGTATGTAACTGGACATGGTTGAATAGATCCCCCATAAAAGAAATTTTTATGAGTTCAGATTCCAAGGTTCTGAGGAATATGTTGCACAGTTCCTATCCCAGCACTGATTGCTAGCCTCAAGACACATTCTTGTGGCAACTTACTGATACATATATATAAGTGTCTTGAAAAAAACAGCTATCATTCTTTATCTAACAGCTCTATCTCATATCTCTTTATTGTGCAGTATCAAGGTGCTTTCCCTGTATTGCTATGTCTGGTCTGCTAGAAGGATTGAAATCTTCTCTATAAATATCCCAGAGGAGAAAAAGAAAGGTAACTGCTCAGGTCACAATCAGCAATAGAGAAAAGCACAGTGACAAGGGAATCTACAGATGTTTGTGTAACCTCATTGCAACCCCCGAGACTTAACACAAAGGAAATAATATTAATCCAAAACACAAACATCAAGCTCTTCCAAATGCTTTTTATTCATAACACCAATATTTTGAAGGTTTCAATCATCATGTGCTTTAGTGTGCATGTTAGTGAATCAGGCCATATTTCTCAATTTGCACTTCTGAGTTAGCCTCCAGCTGACCAAAAAGATGTTGCCTGAAAGACGGTGTCTGCAAGTAAATGTGATAGAAAATTGTAGTGAATAGCAAAACCCCAGACCTATGTTGTAGCTACCTTACATGACACTCTCAGCACAGAGTGATCTAGCTGTTCCTCCCCATGTTTGGTAAGCTTTCTGTGGGAAGTGCCTGAGATGGCAGCTATTGTCAAAGCTCAACAAGAAGCATCAAACCTACCTGTTTTCTCTCAGTAAATGCCATTTTGTCAGTGCTGAGGACAATATCATTCTGACTGTCTGCACATGTATATGCCATCCACCGAGTATTGACTGGGAGGCATGAACACTGTCTTTGTGGATCCCCCATGCTGCTGTCTTGACATGGGCAGCCCTGCACACAGCTGGTGTGCTGATGTTACAGCTGGGTGCCCAGAGATGGATGTCTTGACTATTCAGACACATTTCCTGTACCAGGTTGTAAAGGTAGACAGGCATAAAACACTCAAAAAATGGACTACCCTTTATGTCAAGTGTTTGCATCCAATTCTCAGTATTTATCTAGAATTTTAGAATGTGGCTTTCCCCACAGTATCTGTATAATGGAAGTAACTCCTGTCTTTACAAACCTGTGTCCATTATACTCATATACATTTCAGTCTGTTACATTACTTTATAGAACTGACCTGCTACTGAAAGTAAGACATAATTGAAGTGAAAGACCTTGTATTACAGTGATTAAGAGCTTCTGGGAAGTAAAATTTTGAACTTTACTTGAAAAAGAACTATTTACTTGAAAAATAGAGGCAATGCTGACTGAGTCTTAGATATGCTGTGCCATGCTAGGAGTGTATGAGGATCAAAATTATTTTTCTTAAACAATTAATATTATGAAATACAGGAATACCATATTTAAGTGGATTTGGGCATACTGTCATGCACAAGTCTTTTGAAAGGCTATATTAATCTGGGAATGTAAAACTAAATCATAGATGATTCTGCCCAGACTTGCACTGTGAAGTGTACAACCAGTTTAGGCTCTTTTGTTTCAAAGCCAAATGCTCCCCATTTAAACTAAAGAAGATGTTCACATGATTACAAAGACCAATAATAGCAAGACTGATAAATTTCCCTACATTTGTACCAGTACTCATAGTGGATACAGTTGAAAAACTGGTTTAAAGTGGTTAATGTTACATTTTCATTTTAAATGGCTGAGCAAAAGCCAGTTGTCTAAAAGCCAGAGGTCGATCAGTATGCAAATTTTATGCATTTCTTACAGAACTGTTCCAGAAGACTGTGCAGTCGAAAAATATTAATGACATAGCCATGAACCAGACTGTAAACACTTTTGGTGCATATGGAATTAGGAGGCTTAACTGCTGTTATTTTAAAAATTGCCTAAATTATGAAGCAGACCAGACCAGTCTTGCCCCACAAACCAGAGCATAACAGTGTTTGTGTTTTGAATAAAATACAGTCCAACATGAAGATTAAGATAAAAAAAATTAAAAGCCAAACCAAACCAAACCAAACCAAACAAAACCAAAACCAAAACCAAACCAAACCAAACCAAACCAAAACCAAAACCAAAACCAAAACCAAAACCAAAAAAACCCAAACAAACAAACAAACAAACAAACAAAAAGAAACCAAAAAACCAAAACCAAAGCTGAAATGATTCTTAGCTTTCCTTTGGAAAATAAAAGGTAATCTAATGTTGATACAGAAATTAATAAAGTAATCCAATATTGAATTGGACCAATAGGTTGCATTTTCACCTTATGAAATTTCATACACAATCCAGAAATATATGGGCCTTTAGTTGATACTGGCAAAATATGATTTCTAGATACATTTTGAAGTCAGAATATAACACCTGGACTAGTATGATGTCAGTCAGGAAGAGGAACATTAGATTCTGCTCTCCAAGGGATCTGTTTCATTAGTCCTAAAGGCATTATAATTTTCTTCCGTTTTGTCAATATACTAAGTGTCTTCCAGTAATTTTTCATAAAGAAGAACATTAGCACACTTAATTGTTATTCCATTCTATCTAGACAGAATTGATGTGGCACTATAATGTCTGCTTTCATAAATATCACAATGCTTGAGTAGCTCAGATTATCTAAATAAATGCATGGACATCGTTTTTCTAATTTTTTTTTTTTTTTTTACTATTTTTATTCTATTTAAACTATTAGTTTAAAAGTACACTAAAATAAAAGTTCATATACACTAAAATGCTAAATGTATTAAATACATCAAAATCAGAAGTTATTGTCCCAGCAATATGATGATATCCCAGCAGGATGTTATTAGGGTCACATGAGGCAGTTCATAGGAGAAGATGCCCTCTGTTACTGCATGTGACAAATCCCTTAATGGTAATGAGTGAGTTTCTGATAGGCTAGCTGAGGGGGAAATAAGAAAGGAAAAGGTTGCTGGTAAAACACAGCTAGGGCTCACAGGGGAATGACTACCATGCAGCAGTGCCCACTGTCACCTGGAAGCTCACACTGAAGTTACCCTAATGGCTGTTAAAGGGCTTCAGTGTCAAGGTGGTGGTGGGAATCTATTCTTGGGATGGTGACCACTTGAAGACACAAAGCTACCCTCCTGCAAGGACCAAAATAGCAGCCCAAGTGGATGAATGGACTGCAGACATGCTAAGTACGCACGCTTGCCAGGTATCCCTTACAGGCCAATGCATCTAACAGATGCTTACAGGAAAGGACTATGTTGTTTTCTACATCATGTCACTTCTGCTATAAATGACATCTTTTTAATTTAGCTTACTGAATTCTTTAAGAGAAAAAGATTTAGCTTTTATTTTGCCATCTGGTGCCTTTGAAGCTTTGTTCTTCTGGTAAATGTTCTCCAAATGAGTAAATTTATAAATGTCCTCATATACTTCCAGAATTTTAGTTTGTGGGCACAAAATAATAAAATAAGTCAAATACGTAGTTATAGTAGGAATTATTTAAATTAGATCCTCTTCAAACTATCTTTGATTGTTCAAAGGAGTTTTTGGTGAGGAGATGTTGTCATATCTCTTTGTCTGGGCAAACAAGGAGAAAGAAAAATGCCAGTTTTAGCTATGGAGTTTTACCTCCATATTTTTTATCTTGCTTTTGTCTGCACTGCAGCAATGAGCAGAGATGCTAGCAAAGATGGTCTCTATTTGTTAGAGCTGGTCTACAGTGGAAAACTTGCCAGGAAGAGGATGGTTTTTCTGTCTTGGGCTTGTAGACCAGCAAATCTTTGGAAGGTAAAACTTCCTGAGGGAGATAAGGCACAGGTATTTGTCAAGTGAAATCCCATTTTCAGTCTTTGAAACTTAGATTAAATATGAAATAACATAAAAATCAGGATTGAAAAGGGCACTAGGGCCAGTCCAAAGACTGTCCATGAAAAATTCAGGAAGACATTCAGTCTGTTCTCACCTGACACTAGCCCAACCACATGGATCCTACGCATCTTCTAATGTTAGCAGTAAATCCTGTAATTTCAGTGAGGATTGGATTGAGTTTGTTGATAAAGTATGTAGGTCTTTACCAAAGGTTAGTTAATCTGCAAAAGTGACATATTTCCCAAAGGAAACTGGAGCTTTGAAATTTTAAAAAGAGCAAATCTTCCCTGAACAAACCCTTTTCCTCTTTGAAAAATGCTTATTTCACCTGTGCTTCTATGGGAAAAGATTTCAGAAAAAAAATAAATTATAATGTCTCTTTTTAACTCCATTCCAGACAGCAAATAATTTTTCAGTCTTACTTTCTGTGAGGGCTTGGCTAACCACCTAACAAGGGACTCATTGCACCACTACAGTAACAAAAGGTCTGATGCATTTTAAGCAGTTTTAATAGAAGAAACAAAAATTCTTGTTTCTCTTGTTCCTATGCAACTTGCAGCATTTCCAAAGGAACTATGAAAGCCTGAATTTGTAAAAAGTACTAAGCTTTTTTGAACATCTGGAAGAAAAGGAAAAAAAGGAGTCAGATTTCCTGCCTTGTTTCTCAGAAAGAACAAGAAAAGAAGTTAAATCAAGAAACAATTCAAATTATGAAAATGTATGGCAGAAAAAAAAAATGGATTTTTTTGTATCAAGGGCAACTTCTATGCAGAAGTTCACTGCTATGGAGAACAGCTGTGGCTTTCCTTAAACTCAGAGCCTGAGTGCCAGTAGAGCAAAAAGTTAGTGGCCAAACCTAACTTCCATAAGAAAAATATAAATTATTTATTGAAAATAAAAGATGGCATTACTTTAATATAGATTATTTTCTTGGATTGAGTGATGTTCACAGCAGAGATATAATATTTTACTTTAGCTCAATTTCTCTACTGGCCTAGGGAGCTACAAATGTGATGATTATCTTCTCCATCTTGACCAGCCTCTATCAGAGTTTTAACTTTTGCATATATATTCCACTTTGGTCTTCCAGCATTTCCTGCATGCAGTGGGCGTACTCACTTAATCAACACCTTTTTTAGTTCATGTTATCCTGGTGAAATCTACACAGCTGCTCTGGTAGAAACCAGCAAGCAAACATACAATTATTAGGGCTTTGTTACCTAGAGCTGTGCAGCTGCAGCAGGATGTGTCTCAGGCAAACACAGATGTGCCAGAAATTCTATTTAAAGACTCAGATCATGCAGCCTAGGTGTTACACTAATTTCTCTCTGGTTAGTTTAGAGCTAGGTTAATGTTCACTGGGAAATGGGTAGACTACAGACACAAAGAGAACTGACAATTATATAGGCAGATGCAGTGTCAATGAGACAAAAAGAGAAACAAGGATATTCAAGTGCTGTCTCACATGTTTTGGTACAAGAGAACATATCAGGAAAGCCTAATCCAACTCTGGACTGAGTCCTCTGGACTCAGTAATGGTCATTTCATGGCTTACTGCAAGAGATCCTTGTACAGTTGTTATTTCAGTGCTGACTAAAGACACCTGTGATTTTTCATCTCCTGTGCAAATAAATACATGGCACTTTATTGGAAATATATGCAAAAGCTTTAGACATGCTTGAAGACTAAGCCTGAGCAAAACCTAGGATTGTAAAACAATTTAAAATGAAAAATATTTCCAAATGCAAATGTGTGTTGTCATAGTAATTCCTGTCCTGATTTTACATACTACTTTTTCTCATTAGAAAATTGAACTATCTTCTTCACAATAAGTCTGCATATATCCCATTTCTTAGAATAAGATAAGACAACAACAACAAAAAAGTTTTCCTTCAGATACCTGGACCGAAACGAAAAGCAACATACTGTTTTCTCCTGGTCCTAATAGGAAGATGTTTTAAAATGAATCTGAAAATACTTGCCAATTAGTTGGCCATTGCTAAGAGTATAACTGCATTGGGAGTTCAGCATTGCAACATTTCTAAAGGCTGATTGTGGACATCTCTCTAGAAAGGCATTTTCATTATATATTGCTTTGAGATTACTCACAGACAAGCTTTCAGTGCTGCTGACACAATCTCACCTGTTGCATCTGCCTGTGCAGCTCCAAACTCTGGTGAAATGTCTCATTGATAATGAAGGGTGACCAACTCATGACTTAAAAAAGAAGATGTACAGTTTGTGTTTCCCATATACCTTTAATATCCTTTCCAGTGTTAATACTGGAAAATTACTGTCCAGCAGGTGAAGAGGTCACAAGGGTAAAAAATAGTAATTAGTTCTGAAGTTTCATGGTAGTAAAGCTGTAAATGCTTGCTGCCTGTTTTCTGTGCCCAGAAGTTTCAGCTGTCCAGCCATCAGAGGTCTGTCAGCACACCAGTTATCTCTGAGAGCCCCACGGATGGTCCACATGAGAGCAAGTTGGTAGGTACTGCCCTGCATTCTAGCCTGTACATACTCTGAAGAGGTTTACAGCTCCTTAAAGAACTTTTCATATATATTCATCGCTAGATGTATTTATTTTATCTAGGATAAGGAAGGAATTTAACTCTATTTTTTCCAACAAAAGAAACATCCTCAGCTAATGAGGAAACCATGAAGACTTGCCATAATCTTAAGTGTGTGTGTTTACCGATATTTCCATCCAGAAAAGGACTTCTTCCAAAAAACAGTGTAGAAGTTTCTGAGTAAGACATTGACCTCATCAGAAGGCCAATGGCCTTATCTGGCATAAAAAATCAAAGCTGATTTAGGAGACTCAGAGGAAGAGTCTTGCAGAAACCTGTACACCACAGAGCAGTACAGAACCATATGTTCAATGTGCTAAAACAGACTAGCCAGGCAAAACCAGCATGGGTTGAATGTGTGTGCAAGTATGTATTAGATATTCTGTCAGTGTCAGCTCCTTTTTCATGTGGAGCCAGTTTTGTATAGATGTTTTTCCAGCATCTGTTATTTATGTGGCATTGCTATCATTAAGTGTTATTATTATTGTTAATGTGGTAGCATCATTGTTAATGTGGTAGTGTTATTGTTATCACTATGGTATTTTTATTATTATTATTACAGGTTGTTATTCCAATACCTGATATTTAGTAAAGCATAGATGCATCTGTAGTTTAAGATGGACATATATTTGGCTAATCCTTCCCAGCAATAGGCTCTGGACTACTGGTGTGCTCCCTACGGACCTGCTTCTGTAAGTTTCCTACTCTGAAGCCAAAACAGGAGTCACCATTTCACCCAAATGAAGATGCTTTTGATCTAATTCTTGATTTTGTTTACATCACATATGCATTCCTTATTTACACATATAAAAGGCAGAACAAAATTCTGTGCCTGTGAGATGGGAGAATCAAGTACTATTAGGCTACAAACCTTTGCTTTGCAGAAAATGAGCTTCACACAAGTACAAACACATGCTTGTCAGACAGAATGTGCATTGACAAGCACCATTGCTCAGTTTACCTTGCTTTGATCATATCACATAGTTTGCCAAGCTTATCTAGTGTGTGAAGCAAGCAGATGACGTAAAGTGTTGCCTGAGCAGAAAATGAACTTTGGTCAAGTGTCAGAAAACACAAGCCAGTTATTGGAATTGTTCATATCACCTTAAAGTAAAATAAAATGTCTAGTTTTTATTTCTTTTGTGGGGACCTGACACAGTCCACATCAAACTCAAATTAAGAGGTAGGGTTTTTTATATCCACAAATCTTAGCAAAAATGAACCTAAATCAAGAAAAAAATGTAATCTTCAGAAACACATACTGCAGTGACTAGATTATGCCTTTTCTATATTTGAAAATTCATCAAGTGTTGGAAAGAAGGGCAGCAGTATGAATGAAATAGGCCTATATGGGTTATTTTGAGCAGTCAAAAGTTACAGTTTGACTTTGAACCAGCAATAGCACTATCGTATTGCATTTAATTACATGTAATTTAATTGGCTATGAATTACTGTTCAGCTGGTCTCTCATTCATAGAATTGAATGTACAGCATGGGTCACATAATTTTTTTTTTTTTTTTTTTAATGTAGTTTTGCTTAGTTTTCTTGCTTTATTTTATCCTGGGAGATTGAAAATTTATCAGAATAGTGGCTGAAAACCATCTGGACTTCTCTGGGGTTAGGGTGCTGTCCAGCCAGACCCCTACAGAGGTTAGAGTGGAACCACAGCCCTTTACATACCACAGCAGTCAGGACTTAGTCACTATCCTAACTTTCCCCAGGTCATGGGACTCCTGGGTTTTCTGCTCTCTCCTAAGAAAGCCTTAAGGTTTGATATCCAGGATACATGCTGAAACAATCAGGGATCAAATTAATGCTGAGGCAATCTTTCTTTCTGCTTGCTGGTAGTACATTCTACCAAAACGTGCATCAGACTCAGGGTCTCTGTGCATTATGGCTGGTGGTAGGGTGATCCTGGGCCAATACTAGTAGCTTGAATATTTCTGGGAAAAGGGTGTCTCCATTCTAGTCCATGTCTGTGAAATGATCTCAGCAGGGAGCAAGAATGGTGAGGCAAAGGCAACGCCAGAGCTCACTGCTCACGCTGCTGCTGTGAGCTGGGCGACCCTGCTGAACCAGTATGGAGCACCCAGCTTGCAGTGGAGATTAGTGGCTTACATGTATTTACATTTTTTCTTGACAGACTTCTTACTGTGTATGAACCACTTTTCAGTGATTTGGCTACATACCATTTGGGGAAAAAAAAAAAAAAAAAACAAAGATTTTTTTACCCAGGACAGGATGCCTATTAACATTTGTACTGCTATCATAGACTCCTGTTGGGTTTATAATACAAGCTGTTCTCTTAGATTCAGGAAGACCCCAGCAAAAAAAAGCTCCTTCTTTGTTCCCCAGTGTATAATTAAGAAATAAATGAGACACAGATTTGTGAAGAAACTAATGTTACAACCATCTGCCTTTTCTGTCGAGTCCATTTCCGTTCTCAGCAGTCCAGGTTAGTGAAGTTTGCCCCCTGTAGACCCTCTCCGAAGCATTGCATTTGACTCTAGTGTCAGTCTCATGTAAACAAATTATCTGTCTTTCTGTTGTTTCATTTAATACCAGGTTTGTGCAAATGGAAACTGATGACTCACAAGGATCATTCTGGGGCTAGCTTATTAGGCTCTGAAGAAAATACCACAATGGTTTTTCCAGAGAGGGCAAATGTGGTTCCCTGGATAAACACACTGTACTAACTGTTGGCATGGCTGAGCTTTATTGCTCTGCATATGTATCTTTTTGCCTTCCTCTGGACTAAGGTTATTTATGTACAAGCTATTTGCACAAATGAAAATTCACTTGTTCCAAAGGACACATGCCAAGCAGTCAAAAAGTGTATTGAGTTTCTAGCTGGCATAAAACCAAGGCCTTGGTGCTTTGCACAGAGTCCACAACTCATGAATAGCATGCACAATATGCTGGAAAGTAGTGGCAGAGTCTGGCATCAAAAAGGTTTTGCATAGTTTGGAGTCTCAATTACAGGAAAGTCTCTAAATGATGTATACACAGGTCTATCTATCTTTGTATTATGAATTTCTAGTATCAATACTGTAAATAATTAACATTTGAAAACAAAGGTAAAAAAGACAGCACAGTAATGATAAACAGAGCGAAAAGGTGTACTGAAGTGTCATGAGGTAACAGAGTGGGAAACATACACAATGAAATACCTACAATGCTTGAAAACACCATATGTTGCTTTGCCAAGAACTCTAGCTGTGCAACTTAACTGTGCTGAGCATTAGTCATGAAGCAAGCCACCTTCCTGGAAGGGAATTTAAATTAATGATCCTGCCTTTAAACAGGCTTCCTAATGGAGGAACCCTCTCCATCTGCAATCCTGCAGTCTTTTGTTGCAGCAGGGGCCATCATTCATCCTTGTTAGGACTTATGCTGCAGTATAACTGATAGAAATAAAGTTTACAAGTCTAGTTATGAAGTGATTACTAATGACTTTTCTAGGATATTATTACCCTGTGAGCCTTGAGTAAAAATGGAAAAAATCTTCAGGCAAATGGTATGGATAGCTTGCTCCATTTGATCTGCTTTGTGTAGCCAAGCAAAGCCCATGTAATGTTTTCTGTTCTGTTGCTTGTATCATCATTCAGAGTTGCTATTTCAATAAATAGCCAAGTGCAGACAAACCCTTAGGCATAGTAGAAAAGGGCCAAAATGGGGCCCAGAAGCTGTGTGTTAGTTTCCATGTCTTATTTTTAGAGTTAGGAAAAAAGGAAACAAGAAAAAATGTAAAAACTTAATTATAATCAGTGAAAGAGAGAAGTTTACTCCTTGTTTTAAAGTGTTGTGCTTTGGCATTGCCCCATGTCATGCAGTTACTGTACACATAGGACTGCATGCACACACTCATGACTTCTGTGGCATTCCTGAGGTTGGCCTGGAAAATTCACATTGACATCATAGATGGATTTTCAGGTCCAGGGGAGAGGTTATAGTCTACAGAGTCCAGGTTGCCCAAGTACATCATGGTTTTTCCTGATGTCACCTATTGGGTGAGAAGTAGACAGAACTACAGCTGCCCAGCCTTGGAACTAGACAGCCCTGGCAAGTTTAAGTGCATACATATATTTGTGCACATATGTGCAAGCAAAGAGCAGAACACAAGGCTAAATGGATCTGAATATAAACGTAGGATCTATAAGGGCACAAAAACTGCACTGGCTTCAGTGGGAGGATGGTCAGTACCCCCCTAACGCTGGTGCTGGAGTGGTGCACCCCTGTGCACAGTGCATCCAGACTGTGAGGAGTCATGCAGAGCCCTAGGAAGCCTACAGCTTTTCAGACAAACCGTACCTGGTGACAAGATAGCAGTCTGACTCTCCACTTGCAAGTGAAGGCAATTAATTGCTACACCTCCCCAATGTGAGGGAAAGCTAAGCCTATATGAAGACATCGGAATTTATAAAGAGATAGAATAAAACCTTGATAAATTAATGACTTTAAAGTGAATCCCATTATTCTGGGAGAGGGAGATAGCTAACTGATGGTTATTTTCTTGCTGATCTTGGTTACTTTCTACTTTATTTGCAAAAGAATAAAACAGAGGTCCACACTGCATGGCCAGGACTTCCTTGTTAAGTAATCAGTTCAGCAACCAGCTCCAGCAGCTATGGTGGGCACTGACACATAAAAGCTGCATCAAAATGTGAAATCAAACAAAAACAATTATTAATTAACACAGGAACTTTGTTTGGTTTAGCTACTGTATGACTTGCTGTCAAAAAAATGACCTATGGTGAAGATTAACAGCCCATTCTGGGGCCAAGTCTGCTCCTGGGTACATAGTGCTCAGTGACAAAAGCTGGCAAGTCCTACTTTTAACACAATAATGCCTCAGGAATGACATGATCAAGAAACTCCTGTTAATGTTTACTGTGTTGCAGAGAAGAGATCATTCATTTCTGAGAAGAGCAGCAGCTTCGACTGGGGGTGGACAACAAACGTTTATTTGAGACCAGACCATTTGGGTGTCCCTATCCAGATGAACGTTTTCAAGATCTGTGGGATGGCTTTCTGTGTCCCAGAACAATTTTAATAGATATGGCAGGAGGCCTTACCTCCAGAGTATTTCCCTCATTTTCACAGTGTTTCCAACCACTTCATGCCATTATTCAACCTTTTTCTTAGTTCTGCAGCCAGGAGAAATAAAAAATGGTCCTGACTTAAGAGTCATCTCACATATGTCATAATTTATCCATTTCTATACTTCACCACATCTGACAGTATAGTCTGAGTTGTGCGGTGAGAACTTCACATGAAATGCAGTCCATCAGCCCCCATACTGATTGTCTGTCAGCTGTTGACCATAGGAACCAAGAAGAAAACCAGGCAGAAATATCTTTGAAGAAGCTGGCAGTAATCACAGCACCTTTGTACTGTGAAAAGACACAACATTGGTATGGTTTCAAGACACTGCTTCTGTGGCAGCAGAAGGGATGCAGTCAGGGATCCAAGACTGGTTCTGCACCATCCTTCTTTCCACAAGTCTCCTCACCTGGTGCCCTAAAAGGTGTAAGCAGAGCCAGAGGCTGCATGTGAGCTGGGCTGCCGTGCTTTACACTCTGACGTGAGCAAAGCTCAAAGGAGGGGGTTGAGAACTAGCATAGCCTTGTGACTGGTGAATTGAACACTGCTGATCCCAGATGTTTAGAAATGTCAGGACTCAGCAGAATAATATAATTACTTAGAAAAAAATATCAGGAGATTAAAATAAAGCTTGGGCTCTCTTCAGTTGCCATCTCATTTTTTTGACCTTGAGAGCAACATACAAGTTGTATGCTCTAGCTTTTCTTTACATCTATGACAAGCAAAAAAATACTTTTTTTCTTAAAAAAAACCCAAACCCAAACCAAACTAAACAAACAAAACAACAACAACAACAACAAAACCATAACAAATAAAAAAACCAAACCAAACAGCAAAACCGAAACAAAATCCAACAAACTACTCTGTCATTATTTAATTCCCTGCCTCATCATGAATAATTTGAGATTCAGGATCAAATTCTGAGTGGGGTGGGAAATGCCTTTCCCACTTTTGCCTGCAGCAGAGCACTGTGAACCTGTGCTTTCACACTCTTATAGCTCCTCACCTTTTCAAATAAAAAGCCAAGTGCTTGCACTGTGGTCTCATGAACTGAGACGATGGACAACCCACATAACAGAAGAGAAACTGTCTCAATCTTGTGTTTTATGATGCAGAGGTTTATTCATTCCTCATGTCACCTCCTCACTCACCACTCCTTTGAAAGTTTGCAGCATCCAGCTGGGCTTTCATGGGTGGAAAGATGTCTGGGCTGTAGACAGTGTAGACACTGTCCTGTCCTCAGTTTGGACAGCAAAATTTTGGACTTTACTGCTTCTTGCACAAGCAATGCATTGCTTTTATTTCAAAAGTTTCTTTCTAATAAAATGAATGTCAATAACTATAAATTCTCTGACAAAAATTGACATACTCAGCATCACAGGAGGCAAGCTTAATTAAGCAAGAGGGAGGCTGTTTTGGTCTTACTTGAGAACAGCAGGAAGAGAACAGGAGGTGGAGAGCTGTAAGGTATTCCTGTTTGGGGACAAACAGTGCACAACATGGGGAAGAGGGAAGCTGAAGTACTGAGATTATGATGTGTGAATTTTCTGAGCTGTGCAGTTATTCACTGACCTTTTCCACCAGAGCTTCACTGTCACTAAAGGGCACCCAGTTAGGATGTGTAGTGAGGCATGTATTCTCAGAATCAGAGGACTGTACTTACTCATGAGCATCATTCCTATATGCTGCTCAGTATATTTAAAGCAGCAGTGATTAAGGCCACCAAAAATAAAGATACCACACATTCCACTCTGATGTTATCTCTCCTTAAATTTGGGGGCCATACTGAGACATTTCAAGCACACCAGAAATGTTATGTATAGTGAAATCCTGCAGGTTTTCACTGAAATCCATGATTTTGTAGGCTTTTGAACCACTTGTATTTCATAGAATGGTTCTGCAGAATGGGTCATTTGAAGGTGGCATTGGCTTGGCATACTTCAGCTGCCTGTCCCGGGGAGAGAAATGCTGGCTTTACTGGCACTACTGAATCTACCAGAGATGTTCCTGGACACAAGAATAATGTGTGTATTCCCTTTGTGCTTGACAGTACACTCTGCTGAAAATTTCAGGGCAGCGATAGCTTTGACCAAAGTGTGACAGAGTGAGGGCTTACAGAGATGCTCAGCCAGAGGCAGGGTTTGGTACAGATGGGAGCTAGCTAAGCAAGAGGGGCTCCCAAAGCTATAGCAACATTTGGCATCTTGGGAACAGGAATGACAAGAAAACTGTGTGAAAGGAGAGTGGAGCTGGGAGTCTTGCTTAGGCTCTCTCCTACAGGCACACAGCACTGCTAGGGAGCACATAGTCCTGAGTGCATGAGCTCAGTGGCACTGAGGAAAGAAGCCCCCAGCAGGAAGCACAAAAGTGATTAATGAAGGCAAATAATTCTTGATTTTGCTATAAGAGGATACTGCTTTTCATACAGCTTTCCCCCATTCAGTGAAACAGCCTGAATTACCCTACTGAGTGTAAACAATATTGAGTACACAGTGGCTGCTTGCTTTTTGCCTTTAGAACCATTGCACTGAAATTCTTTTCTTTTTGTAGAGTGCAAAGGAAAAAGTACTGCATAAAGCTGGAATCCATTCCTCTTAATGCAGCAGAGGCAAAAAGTTCTGTACTGGCAAGCCATGGGTGGTCCTTCATTTTTCCATAGGCTAAGTGAAAATTAGTCCTATTACACTTCACAGGACTGTGGGAAGATTAAGAAAGGGTAACAATTAAATGTCTGTCTCCTGATCATGCAACATCCAGATCCTTCAAACATCCGGAGACTTCATCCTCAGTGGCAAAGCAAGTAGCCAAAGAGGAAGCAACCCAAGGACACAGCCCCAGTCACCCCTACTGAACCATCTGCTTTTTGACCAGGCAAATAAAAATTACTGGAGTCATCATGGCACCTTGCAAGAGTAAACTTTACCCTCATTCAGGAAAAAACTATCAGGTAAAGTTAAATTTAGATAATATTTTGCTACATCCAATTCAATAAAACAAATTTGGTACACTAAAAGGAAAAGGAGATGAGACACAGTATTGCACGCTCATGAAATATACAAAACAGGCTCCTATTTATTATACTAAATTGCAGCAACATTACATTGAATGCTTGGACAAAACTTTTAAATCTAAAGGATTAAAACCTTTCTGACAGTTGCTGCTATCAGTAATGGCTGAGTCAGCCAATAGCACTGTGGTGCTTTTGCTGGAAGGTTGCTTTAACCTGCACAGAAAAAAAATCTCCATAAGGGAGGAAAAAACCCCAAACAAACCCTTACTGATTTTTTACTCTGCCACAGCATGTGAATAACTCTCCTGAATAAAACTAAAAGATGTATCAGGAAAGAATTCATACCTGCAGCAGGAAGGAACAGAAACTGATACCCAGTTCTCAGTTTCTCTCAAGTGCTGAGTGGGTTTAAGTCAATAATAAGTACCATTATACAGCAACAAAATAATTGTCCCTATTAGCAGATGGATTAGGAGGGTTTTCATTTTTACACTGTGAAGGATATGATATGAAAGTTACTTTATAGTCTTTCAGAGTTTTGTTGAGGGATTTGGAGAATCCTGAATCACTCTCAAATTAACAGGAGGACTGGAAGGCATCTAGAAGAGAGGAGAAGGAGCAGGGCATTTTCAGACCAACTGCAGCTCTCCAACAATGTGCTCTGCTCCAGACCACAGCAGTGCAATTCTGTTACCCACCTCTTTCCCATTCCCCAGCATGTACAGAATACCAATTACCTGTTGTGGTGACAGCCATCATAAATTTACTGTCACTTAAAAAAAAAAAAAAGGCATCAGAATAAAAGGTTGTCAGTAAAAGTCAGTGAAAAAGAATTTGAAGCCTGGGAGTTTTTGTTAGGTCTTCTTCTCCCCTCACCCCTCATCCTTCACTCCCTGACATCACTTTCTAGAAATATATACACATATTTAAAAATATGGACACTTTTTTTTCTGTCTTATGAGACATTTCAACAACACTGCTAACAACATCAGCCCTGCAGGGCTAAATTTGGCGAGGCAATGAGATAATCGGTCTGCTGATACAAACTGACAAAGGTCTGTTGAAATCAATGGACCCGTGTCAATTCACACCTGCTGAGCCTCTCTTTCCTCAAAAATTGACCCTCTCATTTCATACCTCCCAAAGTGAGCAAAAGCAAGCAGGTTTGTTGTTTTTTGGTTTTCTTTTCCTGAGAGACCCTACACGTGGAGACTCAATAAAAATGACAGCTCCCACTGTTAACAATTAACCACTGGGTGTGTTGCTCTCGGTGTTGGTGCCACTGCCTGCTTGTGCAGCGCACTTGTGCAATGGGGCCCAAGTTGCTCTTGAGGGCCTCAGGCAATTTAATGACTTCATATTTGCATTTTGGCAGCAGTAGCAAACCTAAATCCAGGAAGACTCAGTCCCCTAGGCACTGCACAAATGTGGTCTGGGGACTCATGTTGCAAAATACCTTCTCTGTCATACCCACAGCTCTTCAAAAATTATCCTGTCTTCACTGACAAGCAATCCTCTTAGCTCTCAAGCTCTACCTCACAAATTCAGCACTCAAAATTAAAAATCTTAAATAAAAGGGCCATTTTAGGAAGCTTAATGTATTCTACAGATGAAAAAAGCTATTTTTACATATCTCATTAGTCACACTTGATAACAATAATAGCATTACTTGGATTATGCTGTGTTATTAATATTATTCAAAACACTAGATACCAATTGTGACATTATATTTTTTTATCAGTAGGCCAGAATTTCACCAGACAATAATTTGTCACACAATTTTCTTTAATTTTTTTTTTTTTTTTTTTTTTTAATTTTTTTTTCAACTCTTATGTAAAGGCATAATTCTACCCATTAT
>JANIJG010015952.1:0-49915 GCA_024611175.1 Megaceryle torquata
TGTGATAGGACAAGGGGGAATGGATGTAAGCTGGAGCACAAGAGGTTCCACCTTAACATGAGGAGGAACTTCTTTACCGTAAGGGTCACAGAGCACTGGAATGGGCTCCACAGAGTGGTTGTGGAGTCTCCTTCTCTGGAGATTTTCAAAACCTGCCTGGGATGTGTTCCTTTGTGACCTGTGCTAGATTGTATGATCCTGCTCTGGCAGGCAAGTTGGACTCGAAGATCTCCAAGGTCCCTTCCAACCCCTGACACCCCGTGATACCTGTGATAGAGGCAGCTATATTTTTTTCTGTGTTGAGTAAAACATATATACACATACGCACATACATACTTACATGAACACATGCAGTCACACCTAAAACCATCCTATTTCCCTCCTTTTCCCTCTCTTCCCCAAAGCCCGGTTGTTTTAAACAGAAGAGTTAAGTCAGTTACTGGGTGCAAAATGTTCCTCAAAGTGGAGGTTATGTCCAAATAAGGAAAATAGAAATTCTAACAAATTAAACATACAGCCATAATGTGATAGACCAGCAGGGACTCTGATGAAGATATGGCTAACAGCACAGTAAAAAACTTACTCGTGCACAGGAACCTTTTGCTATGCCTGTAGTGCTGATAAATCATGATTTTTTATTTAAAAAATATATCTAAAGATGACTTTGCAAGAAAGAACAAGCAGTGTGTTCACCTATGTTCACATCAGGGAGATGATCCAGCATTCTGGCTAGCTCACTAGCATAAGTAAATTGTTTCCTCATTCTCATCTTCTATAGTACAGAGAAAGCTGGAGATAAAATTCCCAGAATAGCACCTGAATTACAGACATTCTTGCTTTCAGTGTCTCTATATTTAGTGCATAATTAAAAAATAATAATTATGTGGTTTAAAATTATTAATAATTAATTCCTGCTTTTTGATTACTGCTTTGGGTAAACAGCTCTGGAGTAAATGTTTGGCTTGTTATTTTTCATCCATGAAGGACGGTTATTTTTTCAAGAAGGCTTTGTTTAATTCAAGGATAGCAGATACTAATATACTTGATAAACTTTAAGGATGTGTAGAGTTTTGAAAACACATACAAACCAAGCACAAATGAATTAGTAAATATAAGGACAGAGGTCATATAAACCAGAGAAAGCAAATGTGTCTTTCCATCTGCATGTTCTGTAACTCCTGTCATAATGGTTTGATATTGCTATCAGACAATATAAACTCTGCCCTTACTCAAATCACACACAAGAGTAAATATTAATTTGAATTTAAATAATAATTGGACAGTGAAATCATGGCAACCAAGAAAAGTGGAAATTGAGCTAGTATTTAATAGACATATCTATAATTACTCCTTTAATATTGATATTAAATAGCAGTCTGTGCTTTTCACTATTCTTATGTTAGATAATTTTAAAATTAGCAAAGTAATACAGAATGACACATTATGTGTTCAGTTAAATAAAATCTTAAAATATATATTCCCATGGAGATCTCACTGCAAAAATCATCAAATACCCAGAAAATCTGAAAACATAAGCCTTTATTAAATTAAGGCACAAAATAGCTTAAATGTTAACTCCTCTCTTCTTCAAACTTGTGAAACAATAAATTATTCTTGAGAAATTTCTTCCTTTACAAAATCCACCACCCCGCAAACTATACATAAAAAACAATACATAGAGCTTTTGATCAAATATGTGTTTTTTCAACAAAAGAAGAATAACAAAATGTATTAATCTGTAAATAATACATAATTCCATAAGCAAATAAGGAATATTGTTTGAAAATGTTGAAATAGGCTTCCAAAAATAGTTATCATAACTAAACTTACTTCTTGAAATTTGTAATTAACATCTGATTGATGACACAAGAAATTTAATTAGGTAATGACATTCTTTAAGTTTATTAACTGCATTCACTTGTCAAATTCTCTAAAATTATTAGTGATTGTTGGCATGAATTAGTTAATCTAAACCAAAAAAAATATGACAATAGAAAAAAAAAATAGCAAATTATCAAAATTCATTATGTTTCATACCAAAACAAACTCTGGTTTAATTGACCAGGCTAAGTCCTCAACTCTGGACATTAGAAAAAAATTCACTGCAATTATCACTCTCTAGCTTTGGAAAGACTGCTTTAGAATTACAGGACTTTCAAAAAATAACACTGCATGACAAATTACTTTCAGGGAATACTTTACCAACTGTAACATCAGTTTTGTTGTACACGTTGTAAACCCAAAGCAGGAGCTAGGTTTTTTATCTTCACAGAATTTTAAGATTTCTGTCTCATTCCTGTTCTACCCAGGGGTACTATATTTGCAGACTGGTAAACTGACTTTTCCTGCTAAAAGCAGTACAGGTGATGTGGTTAAATACAGCTCCTGGCTAAATGTGTGACATGTCAGGTATCATATTATTAGGAAGGATGATTATAACTTTTTGGAAGCTCTGCAGAATGTGTATCATTATCAATATTTTCAGCTACTCTCCATCCAGAATGAAAAAAAATGGAGCTCAGTCAACATTTCTTCTTTGGAGCTGTCACTATGTGGGAGATGCTAAGATAAAGCATTCTAATTACATCTTTAGAGCAACGGAAAAATTTTGCAGAACTAGTGAAAAAGAGATTGGCATAGGAATCCAAGCCTGTAGCATGCATAGCGACGAGTGAGAGAGGGTGAGGGAGAGGGTGCATGTGCTGAGAACTTAATTGAAGACATTTTTTTGCAGTATACACAATTCTAGCTCATGGTAATTCTAATGAAATGCATCAGTAATTACAGTAAAATAGAAATATTTCTCAAAGCTGTAACTGTAAACATTATTTGTTTTCCTGCTTCACAATTAGGGAGGATATGGAAATAAAGTGGGTTGCTTGCTATTCTTCAAGACAGCATTAAAATTAATTTTGTCTGATCAAGAAATGTTTTTAATTGAACACTTATTCTATGCACTAGGAAATGTGCATAGAAGAAATAAGGAAAATATTCAGAGTGTTGTTCAAAATACAAAAAGTAGGTTAAGATAACTAAGTCTGCACATGCAGCCATAATTAAAGCCTAATTATGTCTTTCATCTCCCTGTTCACCTGTTTTCGTTCTCCATTCTAGCTCTGTCTCCATAATCTGGTGGAGCCTTGGATTCTGCAGATACCACTCCATGGAGCCCATATTGATACCACGCTCTTTGACTTTGTGATAGCAGGTGCTAAGTATGTTTTTCTGAAGCATAGCTTGAGTTTATCTGAGAAGTTTACTTAATGTAACAAATATTCTGTTTCTGATAAAGGATTGAAATGAGAGGGTTTTATGGAAGGATGGATAAAATTTTACTGTATATGGGAAGCAATACATGATTACAACAATTACAGGTAAATGGAAAACTAGAATTATATTGGTGAAAGGAGGTTCTGTGTATGAGAAATAAACAGATAGAATAAAAGGGAGAGAATTATCCACCCGCTTGACTAAACATTCAGAAGTAATGTAGTTAATAAAAAATTTCCAAATGTACATAGTGTTCTATCCACATTTCATGTTGATTACTGCAGTATTTGCACTGGAAAACAAATAAAGTAACATTCTGCTGTAGCTGGATATCACAATTTTAATGTGAAAAAAATTCCAACTGTCAAAAAACCTCTGCACTAGAATATATAACAGTAAATGATCTCAAAAAAAAAAAGTTCTATATTAATAAAAATGTTCTATCCCAAACCATAATTGATTAAAAACACATTAAGATTATATTTTCAGTAAAACAAATATAGAAAGGACTAGGTTTTTTAAAGAATTTCCTTACTTACTTTCACAATTTTATTCTTTGTTTCAATTACTGACATCATCATAAAATAATGGACCAATAATTTGAACTAGATATCATTCAAGCTTCTATAATTTTTATTTCCAATTGTAATATTCTATCTATTCTTTTTGATCATTCTGTAAACTATTGGCATTCATTAATGCATTTGGTTGTAAAACAAACACTGATGTTAACACAAACATTACAGACTTCTACCAAAGCAAATTACCTCAGTGGAAATGTTGACAGTGATTTCAGCTGGTGATGATAAATTTATCACAAAACCCAATAATGTCATTTTATGAATGTTTAAAGAGGCAGACTTTTCTTACTTGACAAGTGAAATCTGCTAATTTTACTCTAACTAATCTTAATGCCATTACAAGAAACCATTCAACAATATATGCCTCTCGAATTTTTAAAGTTGAAAGTAAATTATTGGATGACTCATATAACTGTCCTAGATGCAGACATTTTAAAAAAATATATTTGAGTCTTCCTCATACAACAAAACTGTTTGACTATATTCTCAGTGTCTTGTTTGGCTATATTCTCAGTGTCTTTCATTATTTATCGAAGCAGATATTGGGATGCTTCTCACTGGGGATATGTGTGCATCAATTTTAAATGTATTAAAAGAGAGTACATTATGTACTTGCATGGACTCTTAGAGTTTTCATTATTGCAGATCTTTGTGAAATGCATAGCAACTACATCCCATTTGTAACTGTTCATCATTCCTGAAGCAACTACATCAAATGTAGCTATGGGTAAATTGAAAAATCATTAATTCAGTCTGAAATATTTCATACATATTAAGGATTTTACTATGGAGGGGTGGAATTAAAGGGAAAGCCCACATTGGAATTGCAGTAGCTGTAAAGCAAAAGAAAGCTAAAACCATAGTTTTCTTGTGTTTATGAAAGGTGTTCTAAGGATAACTGAAGATCTTAATTCAATTTTAATTGAATCTTAATCTGACCTTAACAAGATACTAAACCTTTTGGGGGGCCTGTGGTAAATATTTTTTGTTGTATCACTCTGCCCCCTGATAGCCCAAAAAGATGTACAAGTCTTCTCAGTGATGCTGTGCAAGTACTCTGTCCTGCAAGTCACAGAGGGAGAAAAAGACACAGCTGCAGAGTCCCTTTCTAGCAGGTTACTCAGAAATACATGTCTTTCCCTGACACACACCAGTTACTATCAAAGTAGCAGTGCCTTGAGGTACTATCCAGTATAAGAAAGGAAAACAGAAAGTATCTGTACTCAGGATGAAAAGAAAACCCACACGCCTCTCTTTAAGTACCAGAAGTGAATCGTTATGGGATTGTGCTGCTAATTGTTTACTTAAAAACTCCAAAGGGATGATCATTATTTAAGGGAAGGTCTGTAGGATGACACTCCATATCTGACTTGAAACTTTAAAGCCATATTTTAATATTTCATAGTGTTATTTTTATTCTAAGTCATCTGAGTTATTCAAGCATTAAATTACATCTGTAATATAAGGGTTTCTTGTGTAATTGCTTTTAAACTGCAGATTCAGTATGTTAAATGTTGGCTGGCTGACTGTTCTCTTTCTATAATAAAACCTCCACCACCAAAATCTCCTGAGCAAATCAAAGATGAGATAAAACAGTATAAAACTTAAAGAGCAGTTGTTGGCACTGTTTACAACACGGAGCTTACTCAGACCATGCAATCATTACATTTTGTATTTGAAATGTATGGAAGGAGCCCTTGTTATGTAAAATGAAGTTGGAATTTGTTTAAGGGAAAAAGAGAATATGTCTTTCATCATGGCTTCTTCTTTATATAACTACAGTGATTCAGGTTTTATAATACCTTTCTGGAGGACATTAGGTCTCTTCACTACTATCAAACACCTACCAGGAGATTACAGTATTGCCAGAGCAATTGCTTCAATTTTATTCCTGAAACAGCCCATGCTATTGAAGCTGTTAACTTGAACACAGTGATACGAGCCTTTTTCAGAGTCCTCAATAATTATCATTACTAACAGCTATCTAAAAGCTGGAACAACTGTCCATCTTAGAGGCACAGCTTTTGGAAATAAGCTCCTAAAAAAAATCAGTTGGAACCAAGGACACTTCCTTCTGAGGCTGCCACAAATGCATGTATCCACAATGAAAGTTAACTGTCAACCAGCATATCCAATACATTTTTTATATATATATAAATAGTTAATAGTTAAAATAAAGAAACTTAAAAACTCACAAACTAAAATGTAAGTATCATGATTATTTCAGGTTCACTATTTACTATTTTAAAACTTATCAGTACCATACAATTTATTCCTTTTCTTCCTGCTGTATACAAATAATACTATGGGACTATGGGCTTCCGATAACATTATGAAACTCTGAGAAAACAATTAAGAGTATGTAAAAAAACGTATTAATAAAGATTTCTGCAGGACTTCTAAAAAAATAAAGTAACAAAATACAGAAAAATTACACCACTATTTTATCTAGTGAAAGGACAGAGATTAATTCATAACATGCTTACATAATAAACCAGAAATACTTTAAAAGGAATGTCACATTTAAAAACTTTTAAAGCACAATGCAGAGGAATTTTTTTTTAACTTGGTGTAAGTATAAACACCAAAGAAAAACAATTGATTAGTAAGAACATTAAGGCTTTAATAGTGAGACTTTTATATCACAACACAACTTCCTTAACATTGTATTATAAATTTTAACAGACACAAGCATTCCAGAGCAAAATTATAAAGTCATTAGACGAACATTTGGATCTAGTCCAGAACTTTTCTACTGAGATGCTACAGCCTGAATGCAGAATGCTTCTATTTTCTATAGTACAGCTTCAAAATCACATTTGTTACCCATAAAATGGAATACTTGAAATTAATGATAAAATAACTGCAGCACAGTTATGTTTCTTTTCCCCAAATCTATCCTATCAAACATGTTTGAGTGTGAGTTCTAGATTCAGAAAACTACATAAATATCTTTTTTTTTTTTTTTTTACCTTGTCTGGCTTGTAAGCTTGAAGTCAACAATAGATTCCTTATTCAAGCCAACTGCTTCAATGTTGATAACATCATCAACTTCTGGCTCCGTAGCAATGAACAGCATCGGAAACTTCCAAACACCTCCTGTAGTGCACCATACTACTAGAGTTGCTTTGTTCCTTAAAATTTTAGATAAAAACATTCAATATATAGAACAACATTATAAAACATGAAACAAGTTAATTAATGTCCAAATTAATCCTCAAGTGTGTAAAACTATACCACTATAAAATGAAAATACAGATGGCTTTAAATTCTAATACATCTGTAATTTTGCATGGCGCAGTATGTATCAGCTGCACTTAGACTGGAATGTAAACTAAATAGCACTTGATATTTACAGCAAAGTAGAAGAAAGGACATAATATAAAAGCAAAATTACTACCACAGTCACAAGATTTGATTGTTATTCTGCTTATTTTCTGTAGAGTTAAACATATTTAACTCAATTTATTTTACTCATTATTCTTTATTTACTAAATGTTAGAGGAGAATGTTTTCCAGGATATGTTAGCATTTCATATTATATTCAGATAGATTTGATGAAAGTTTAATTTAGTTAAGAAAAAATTCCAGACTCTGAGGTCTTCAGACCCTCTAAGAAGAGAGATGGTGCTGTAGATTCTGAAGATAAAAACACTAACTGCAGATGTTGAGTTCTTCACATGAAGCCTGATAGGTCTCAAGTACACAAAGATAAAAACAACCAAACAAAAAAAAAAAAACAAAAAAACAAACAAAAAACAAACAAAAATTAAAATGGACAGAGTAGAAATAAACAGGAGTTCTAAATTAACCTCTCCTCTGACACAATGACACTGCATGGGGTGGGTGGATAGCCTTTTCTAAAGGTTTGCTCTTTGTTTATTTCAGTAATCTTCTGGACTACTGCAAGAGTTCCCTCCTGCATCCTATAAATACCCTCTATTCATGCAACACATAATACTTGGCAGTGACTGCTCCCTAATCTTCCTTGTAAAGTTAAGCATCTGAATTTACCATGTGCCTACATGTTATTGAAACTTCTTTCCAATCTTCTCTCCACACACATTTGACTGCTTGAAAAAAGTAAGACACAATTTCTCTCTCTCTGAAAGGATCTCCCTTTCACAGTCTGGATTTTTGTGTTTGTTTAGTTGGGGTTTTTTGTGTGTGTGGGGGGTGTTGGTTGTTAGGGTTGGGTGGGTTTTTGGTTTTGGTTTTTTTGTTTGTTTTTTGGTGGTTTTTTGTGTGTGTGTGTTGGGTTTTTTGTTTGTTTTTGTTTTAAGACGTGGGAAGTACTAATGTAAATCAAAACAAATCCATCATTTTTCACATCACAGTTACAAAAAAGGATAATATCCTCTGGTGGACTGTTGTTCCCAGGGCACTAGAGACTAATCCAAATGCAACAATCTCATCCATCAAAGGTTATGAACACACACCCATCTAGGAAAAGTTTTTTCAGGACCAATAGACCACCCTGTCTGTATCCTTTTCATGAATTTTGAGAAGAATTAACTTTCATTGGAAGTCTTTCAGTACTCTAGTGTTTAGAAGGAAGTTGATTCACAGAGAGACTAAAGCAGCAACTCAACAGAACCATCTCACAGGCATTAAAAAGAAAACCAGACAGTTTTAATATCAAAGATACCATATCAAGAAGCTTTAAGTGAGAAAATCTAAAATAATAGAACTCAGAGGTGAAAACAAAATGAGGAAAATGATACAGGGATGTAATGACATAGCTAAGAGTGACCAGACAGGATATTATTGCATGGTCTTCTGGTAATAAGCAACAGGAGTTTACCTCATTGGTTTGTTGGGTTCAAACACTATATTAAAGATCAGTGTTACGATTCCAGATTCTGTATCCCATTCTCTTTGAACCAGATCCACACCAACCAAAGATTCAAGCTGAGATTTAAATTCATTAGATTGATACTGCAATTCATACAGAAATTCCACTGTTGTAGAGAAACCTAAATGATACAAGAGAAAAAGATCAGTCTGTGTGCAGTCTAATGTCACACAGTTTACTATCTAGAAATTACAATTCTTTCATTTTTTTACAGTAAATGACAAGTATAACTAGCAATTATCCAAAACTTGAGTGATTTGTTTCTGACTGCATAGCAAAATCTTCCAGTTTCATATGTCAGGCTATAAAGCTTCTGGCAAAAGGGAAGCTGGAAAACTTACCTGGGAGATGAGAACAGTAATAGCAATATTGTTCTGGCTACTACCTCTGTATTATTTCTAGTTCATCAGCCAAATCAAAATTGCAAGAATGCAGTACTATTTTTGAGTAATGCCATTGAGACAATCTCAAAAAAAAAAAAAAAAAAAAAAAAAAAGTCATTAAGCACATCAGTGCCATTGATGCCTGCAAGCCTGTGAAACCAAATACAGAATAGCAAAGGTGGCACTAGCATCCTCTTCTCTTATTCCCTGTATTAGCTGTGAAAAGGCCAAATAGTAATGACATAGGCATAAACAGCTGATCATCTTGAATTAAAAGTCTCCTCTAGCTGTAACAGAGAAAAATGATATTTGGTATAGAATAATAATTTGTGCACAGAAGGTAATGTTTCTATGAGGAAAAGAATCTCAAGCTGCTAAACTATTTAAAAGTTCTACAAATTTTATGAATGAAAAGTCTTTTAAAACAACCACTAAATCCTACTAAAGATTTCATTTCACTTTGACCACGTATCTCAAGGCACTTTTTGAACCTGCACAGGTTAGTACACTGTGTTGTGAAGAACAGCTATGTATGTAACCTTTGTATATGTACGATAGCTATAAAGTGACAAGTCAGCTGTAGATCTAATTGCCAAGGCCTTCTGACTTGGAATTCTAAAATAGAGACTACATATTTCTTTATATAAAATGTCTTAGAGAAAATGCACTGTGAGATAGCTGAACAAAAGCTTACTTTGGTTTTGATAATCTCTAATGTGACCCAAATTTAAGTGAGTATGGAGATACCTTCCTATGCTTGCAGTCCTTTCTTTTTTTCTGAAACATACAAATTCCTTTTTCTTACTTCATTAGCTAATAAGAGACTTGATTTTTTGTTGCCAATATTTTTGTAATATACAGATTAACCCTAAGAAAAAAACCTCAGCTTATAATGAAATATTTCTGACTCTTTACAGTGGATCCTTTACACAGATGTCTGTACAATTTATGCTAGATCAAAGAATTACATAGATGTAAGCAAAATACCATTACCAACATATGGGATTATCAGTCATAGTAGATACATACTGAGTACCGAATATACAGGATTTCCATGTATTAATCAATCTATTATAAATACACATTATTACAACAAATGTTATAATTAAATTAACATGAAGCTTTTTTTCTACAGTTCAGAAGATTGCTAGGATCATCCTACATTGTTCCACACTTTGTTGTTTCACTATTTGAAAAATATGTTCATGCCATGCATTCAGGTTCCAACACACCCCAAGGCTTGTAGTAGTCACCCTAGACAAATGCCAAAACATGAAGATTCAGACATAAAAATTAATTTACTCATAATTAAAATTATCATGGAAAAGAAACGATTACATCATTTAGAATATTCCACAGTAAGAAAATTGCAGCTGTTAAGCAGATGTTTCTTTCGGCACTTGTATCACACAATGCTATTTGGAAAAAGCTTATTTTATAGTTTAGATGCTAGGAAGAAAATGTTGTGGATTTGCATGCTGCTTTTAGTACCCAAAGACATTTGGGTTTGGTTTGACATATGTATATAGTACCGTTTAGTCAGAAGCAATTAAATATTTATATTTTTTTTCTGCTCCAGGCTGTTTTGTAACCTGTTCTTTGCTTATATTAAGTATTTAGTTTAAATATTTTAATATTTACAACACCTAGGGATAAAAGATGTATTTCTAAGTGCCACTATTTGAAAGCTTCATTATGCTGGCCCCTTAGCTGATTTTGATCTACACTGCCTATCTAGTTTAGGATTGTTCAAAAAAGAAAAACATAATTAGATTTTCTTCACAGCTTCCCTGAAGACTACTATATTATCATAGTACGGGAGGCCTCTGTGAATATGTTAATATTTGATTCTAGGCAATTCCATAATACACATGCTGCCTAAACTAACTGGCAGCAGCTAGAGACAAAAGTTTTGAATCATTGCTAGATATTTGTCCAAATTGTCAAATGTTACGATTTCTCTTGACTCTTAGAATTTCTAGTTTCAATTAAAATTGTGAAATAAAGAAAACAGTGGAGGCAGAATTAACATTTTCTTTAAAGTAATGACAAATATAATATAGCATACTATTTAAATATGCCTTGACTCTTTAACCCAGCTTTTTGTATGCTTTCATTCACTAGTTGTTGTTTTTTAAATCACCATTTAATATAGGGAAAAATTCTTATTTTATAATGTAAATGAATATACACATGCAGCCACAAAGTGTACCCCAATTCATCCACCTCTGTTCTGTAAATGGTGAGCAGCAGAAAGTTTTAACAACATTTGATTCAACATAGAGGTATTTATCAATCTGAACACTAGGAAGATATAAGCATGCTATTTATATATAGATGGGTCCAATTAGGGAATAGAAATTCCAATTATTAAAAAAAAAAAAAAAAGGCACTTCTGCTAATTTCCTGAAGAATATTACGCATTATTTAAGTAAAAGGAGTAGGAATATGTTTTCAAGGTAATTATTCCAAACAAATCTTTACATTGTTAAACATTTCTTGTTCTGAAAGGCAATTAATCTCAGTCTTTAAGTGTTTTCTTTTGTGTAAATAAGGACTTCCAAAAGGTAGCATGCATTTAGGCAACATTTCTGTGTGCAGAATTACTGAAGCAACTATGTTTAAAAAACAATAAGTTTTTTGAGCTATAAGCTTCTATAGTATGTTTTCAAGTGCTAGTAAGGCTACTTCTTAAAAGTTCTAGAAAGTGTTGAGGATTTGTGGAGTTTTTTTCTAAATAGTCTCTAAGAAGATGAAAGGAAATAGTCCACTGTGGATTTTTTATTTTCTGACTTAAGAATGACAGTGTAGAAACTCCAAGGATGTTACACTCTGATCAAATAGGCAGATGTCAACTTTTTTGACTACTAAGATTTACTGTAAAATTAATTAATAGATATCATACATCAAAAATAAAAAAGCTGAACATGTTCACATAATAAAAACTTCAGGAATTTAAATTACTTTTTAGTGGAAAAGAAGCTGTATGCAGGCTTCAGAAGTTAATTACGCATTCATTGATGGGCCTAATGTCTATAGAAGATACTGTGAAAAGCACACCAGATATATGTGACCTCGTATAGAGTTCCACACTGTCATTAGGGAAGGTTTTTGTACCTCCCTCCTATTTTTGAAAAGTAAGTAAGTGTTTGGCATCACTGAAGACCAGCTCATTACACAATCTGTTTTCTGATGATAAAAATCTAATGGATTTAGAAGCTTCAGTCTCTTGTGGATACCTAAAGGAGATCTTTGCTACCTGAGCACTCTGCAAATAATGCTTAACCTGTAGTGGACTTGGTGACACAAAACTGGCAAGGGAGAGGAACTTTCTAAGGGACTTTCACATTAACTCCCATTTCCAATGAGACAGGAGGAAATTAAAGCTGTGACAGAAAGTGATTCAGATGACAAAAATGCTTGTTCTCATTACAGAGGCTTTTCCTTGAATAGATGTAATAAAACAGAGATGCAAGTGAATTCCCTCAATAGGCCTTCCTCACCTCTCATTTAGCAGGCTGCAAACTTACTTGCAGTTAATTAATAAAGGAGGTCTGCACAATCACAGAATACAAACACAGAATGAAAGCCCAGCCATTCATGAACTTGCAGTTAAATGTTTTTCAAAAGCTGGATAATTATTTTGTGCTGAATGTAAATATATTGCACTCTCTTACTGATCTGCTTTTGCTGGTTCTGCTAATTCTTCAAGGTCAAGTATCCATTACAGCCCTGACATCCAACAAAGATTTCTCTCTCTCGATCTAATAGTCTCCAAACTGGTAAAGGACTAGACCTTAACTACTCACTTCTACCAGACTTCTAATGTTGACCTTCCAAACCTTGTGAAATATCTTTCTTTACAGCTCAATTCATCTCCTGTCTGACATTTGTCCTTCTCCTGCTTCTCCGGTATCTTCCAGGAGTCTTCACAGACACTGATGGAACTCAGTAGGTAGTGGGGAATGAACATTAAGCATGCAGTTATTCTCTACCAGCAAAAGCAGCAGCAGATAGAATACATTACTACACAGCAGATTAAATTCATTTAATACTGTTTTCAAGTGAATAGCAAAAGTGAATTATAAGAGTAATAAAAAGAAAAAGTAAATAAAAATAAAAGGAAGCCTGGTGGTCAAGAACATCCTAACATCACCTTGGTAGTAAGAAATTAATTTAATCTGAGAAGTAAATATCTATTTCTCTCAGTAAAATGTTGTAACTCCAGGACAAATTGCACAAGAACCTGCAAAGACCTGGTTGTAGTTGAATATGCCTTTCACTAAATTTCTTCATACAGATACAAAAGTGCTGTATGGAGAGAATTATAAATATCAGCTAACACCACCTACTTCATTAAATGCCAGGCACTAAACGATCTTAAATACAAAGAAATAAATGGATAATAACATGGCCTTGTTTTGTTGATAATATGCTCATTGATCCCCAATGCAATTCAAGGAAAGCCTCACTGTAGTACTGTGTATACAACTTTATAACTCTTTCCTGTAAATTTATTTCTCTTTCCATATCCAATTAAAGCTTTTCATCCCTATCTTCAAGGCTCTGCAAAATTCCACTCTTAGTCACATCTTTTTTTTTCCCTGGATCACGCTGCCTATTCCCTTAGCAACCAACTTGAACATTTCTTTTCTGAATAGTCTCTTACATTTCTGTTTGCTATTTTTTTCTCTCTCGAAACACTTCTTTAAAACAGATTTCTACTGCTGAAGCAGATTTCTACTGTAAAGAAAGCAGTAGAAAGAACGTTCCTCCCATTGAGAATGTCTTTCTTCAAAACACTGCATCATTTAGTGAATAAAATGGAAGTCTGTGAATCTATGTACATGAAATAGACGGTATGTATCTAGCATCTGCTGGTCCACATACTTTTCTGCATTCTTCCTTGCACCTAGTTTCCACATGTTCTTTCTCTTGCTGAATACTTTTCAGATCAATTCCAATTTTATTAAGTCTATCCACACTCCCCTTTTAATATTCTTACTTTCTTTGTTTTGATGAATTTTTGAAAATTAAACTGAAACAAAAATCTCAACAACAAAAACAATAAATAAAATGGATGTCTCACATTATCCTCCTTTGATCTGTCATTCTATTTAGATTAGGATATTAATTGTAAATTAATGGTTTAAAGTAACTCACTAAAATGTATTTTTTTAAAAACCATTATATTACTTTTTCAACATTCTGCTTTTTAATTTAGCATCGTGTTCATTTAGCTAGCAATTCTAGCATATAAAGATCACATCTGTACCAGTGCACAGGCAACATCAAACCAGACTCTTCAGGAACATATTTTATGATGTAGTCTTAATTCACCCAGACTTTTTTTTTTTTCCTAATGGTATCCTGGCTCATTTTCCTCACTTTGAATGCTGCCCCCTGTAATTAGTAATAACTTAATATGGCTTTTAACCTAACCATTCAATTTATACTGTCCCAGATAAATGTTAAATTGAAAACATTTTTTATCATGTTTTTTCCAGCACAATCACCACAACGGTATCTATGTACTTTAATACTTAAGGTACTTGCATTAATGTCTAAAAGAAATTATGATTGTCATTTGGAAAACCAACTTCCAATACCAGCAAAGTTTTTCAGATTCCTATTCTTTCCTCCTGTTCAGATGCCCTCTCACCCTCAGAAGCATCCTAGTTTTCAGATTTCTTCTTTATTGCTTGTGGCTTACTGGAAATACATAACTCACAGGACACATTTTATGTTTCTGGGGTATTTTTGACAATGCATCAATGACTGTAATTGCAAAGGTCCTATAGGTAGTTAGGAAGATACCAGTGATTTGGCTCTGATACCTTTATCACACTCTTGTGTTCAAAGAATTTTCTAGCTTTTTATATGATGTTGTATACACTTAGTCACTTTCTCTTTTCAATTTTTGTTTTTCAAAAATCATTCTTAAAAACACTTTATTTAGAAATCTTTCTTACTCTTTGTCTTCCAACACTGTCAACAGGTACTGTGTCAAGTATATTTCTCTGAAACAGAAAATACCATTTTCCTTATTTTAGAACATACCATTTCCATTTATGGAACTTCATTACTCGGCAGTTAAAATATTATTTTACTGCTGTATGAATGTGACCTTCCAAACGAGAAGAACAAATAGATTTAGCCTATCACTAGCTATTTCAGTTCCTTTACAGTTGCTTATTAGGGTTATATGCAAATTATAATTTGTCCTACAGAATGAGAAACTATGCATTTAGAAATTCAAGCTGTTGCATAGTTGCATATAAAATTCTACATGTTCAGGAATACGATTACAAAACATTTGGAATCTAAGCATCAGTTTGTAAATCAGTTCTGTGCCTATAAAACGCATGGTGGTTTTCTTGCACTATTAGTAATAATAAGTTAAAAATACTTTTTCCAAGAGAAAATGTTTTCTGACTACCTTTAACTTCTGTCTTGCAAAATGGGTGTAAAATTAGAACCATTTTGCTTTTATAAAAATAGATTTTTCTGATCAGCCTTGATAAGTCTGAACCAATTTTGAGTGAGAAGGAATGCTTTGACTGATTGCTGCTAAAAATTCAAATGTATTAAACTGCACTGAGATGCGGTTCTTACTCAGCAAGGTGTGTTTCAGTTTTTCAGTGAAATATAAAAAACTGCTGTTTAAAATATTCCTGTATTCAGTACCATTTATTTGCTGAAACAAACCGACCCAGGACAATACAAAACCAGAATAATTCTCACATTAGAGATATGGATTATGTTAGATGGAGGGTTGTCATTATTATTATTCTCTTCATATTGCTTTCAATATTAACCTGACACATTGTATTAGCAATTAAATTAAAATCTCTCTGGATGAGAGATAAGTCTATAAGAATATTTTGTCTCTACCTATTCTGGTATCTTTCTGCCTTACACTGATAAGATTTCTTTGGTCATATCCAATTTTATTGAACTCATTTCTGAAAAACAAGCTTCCTGATCCAGATCTGTCACATCAAATTGGCATTTAGTGGAATCCATACCTCTGGCTAACATGAAATCTTGCTTGGGTGGGGAAAAGCTTTTAACATGTGTTTAGACATGTTGTTTTCTTTCCGTTTCAGAGTGCTGCTTTAATCAAGTTAAAGAAAAGAGAGTATATTTGGATAAGTGTCAACACTTCAGGAATTTTTTAATTTAGATAATTGATATACAATTATTTTCCTCTAAATTACTATAAAATTATTTTGCCAGGAAATGTTGGACCTGATGATCCTTGAGGTCCCTTCCAACCTGTTACTCTATGATTCTATAAAATTGTATACAATACATGTAGTTGGTGGTTTTATAAATGGCGAATAAAAGGGTACAGACACACTTTGCATAATGTCAACATACAGTATGGATTACCATATCTGGAAAACATTATTTGATCACTAGGTGCAATTCAACTGTCCGTCTGTTCAGCAGAGGTCAGCATAGCTGTGAATCTTGCACATAACATCAGAAGGCTCATACATTTGCTACCCTACTCAACCCAGACAGCATTATTCTCCGAAAATAAAAAAACCCCAACTCTCATGAAACCGTCCTAGAAATAAGAACCCATGAGCTAAGACTGGCCTGTAGGCTGTGTGAAGACCTAGGTATTAAAGAAATTAGGGAAGTGAATGATAAACAGCCACTGTGGTTGGTTTATGTGATAAACTGAAGAAATTGAGAGGGATGGGTTACAAAGGACCATTACAAACCCATGGACAGACAGGACTGATACTCTAGCTGTACTACACATGCTCTCAATATTTATGCTTCGAAATTTATGAATTTCAGTCAAATACCTGTAACAGATAATTTCGGAATGTTTGGTGGTTTTCTTAGAAGATCAGAGAAAATAAACATGTTTGTATTTCCCACTGAATATTTAAAGTAAATTTTAAAAATATGCTTTATTAGATTAAAAAAATAATCTTCACACTTGCTTGAATGAATCTTGGGTCTTAAATTTTGTTAACTGAAAAAAAAAAATGGCTGTAGAGCCATATGTAAGAAAACAGATGAAAAAAACGTATAGGTTAAAAATATGGATTTAAAGAAATTGATTTATTTTTTTAAATGGTCATAGCATAATTGCTATGTCTATACCATTAAGCTTTAATTATTTGATATCTGGAACTTTGCTGACTTATGAACAACAAACTATGTCATTTTAGCTAAACAGTATTTAGATTGTCCTTATTTTCTTAATAAATTTTTATAATTTCCTGTTTCAAATTATATCTTCTGTATGGGGTAAAATTGAATTAAGACATGCTTGAAGATTTTTCACTTCCCAAGAATTTATAGTTGTCCAAAGAATTTAAACACTGAGGCTCAGTAGTAGCCATTTAAATCTGATCTGCCAGTAACTATCATCATTTAGCTTTGGATATAAAAAATGTTTATTACACATCACACATACATTCTGATGAAACATTCCTTCAGAGAAGAATAAATGAAAACCACCTTGACAGGTGTTACCTTAGAGGTTTATGCTTTTATTTACATTACTGCTGGTCAACTGCAGAGAGCTGAGATAGTACCATTAAACTGGATTCCTAACAGACATCAAATTAATCTAGCAATAATGACATTATAATGTCATTGAAAACCATCAAAAGCACCAAAGTTATAAATTATCTTACTACATATGATGTAAAGCATTTCATTATCAGACTTTTTAATTGAAAAGTTGTAACATCCCAAATCAATGTCTTGAAGTATGTGCAGAAGCCACTGTTAATAAATATGAAATATTATTCCTATGAATAAAACAAGCACTTAACATCATGAATCTGCAAGTCTTTCAAAATGCTGCCTCAGCTTGCTCAATGCATGTTACTCTTGTCATTTCAGATGTCACCATGCTGGAAGGAAATAGCTCAGGTATGTTTAAGGCTCATGTGTGAGTAGGCTTGCCACTCTATAGTAAGTTCTCATAAGGCTCCATAAAATTATATAATAATATTTACAGTTCTCCAAAGAGGCAAGAATGTACACTGAGAACTTCACGTGTTTTTACTTTAATAGATTAATCACTATCACTTTTTAACATAAGACTATATAATTATAATATGCCTAGAAAATAAGTTAACTGACACCACAATATAAGCAAATATAAAGTTTAACTAAGTAATTACAAATATTAACTAATCAGTAAGTATATGCTGTGCAAACTTTTGTTAACAGTTCTTCAGGTCCCTTCCTGTTTTAAAAGCAATAAAAAAGAAATAAAAATGTGTTTAAAGAGCTGGACAGTGATTGCCAATATGAGAACACATTGGTCAGTGTGCAGGGCAAGGGCACATTTGCGTGAAAGTCATTCTTGGAAGGATGTAATGCATCTTGATTTATATTTTACAGCTTTTCAGTTTTTCACAGTTTTTTGTTCTGAGATTTTCTGTAACATGATATTCCTGAAAATCCTCTACTGAGACAGAGTCTAAATGCCATAAATGAGACACGAAGTCAAATTTGACTGCCTCTCAAACTCCCTTCCCCTCACTTACAGCTATGTTAAACACACATTACAAAGTCTCATGTCATGTGTCATAGTTTTCAAAGAATATTTATCTTATAAAGTACTATGACCTTGAACCTAAAAAAAAAAAAAAAGAAATATTGGTTAGGTCTCAAAGGTGCAATAATTGATGAAGGTAAAATGAAACAATAATAATTTCTTGTAGTATGACTGTTAACGCACCTCTATTAACAGAAATACCAGGCATATAGAAGTAACAAGTATTCTTTTCTTATTACTTATATATTGTGTCATTCTGTTTTAGAGAGATACAATATGAAAAGCTGGTGTATGTCCAAAGAAATTGATTTTCACTGTGTCCTCTGCTGATTAACAGTAAGTGGAAGCTATCTTTTCCCAAAGCTTTATTGCTTCTTTCGACCAAGGCCGCCTCCTTCAATTCATTTTGCTGCAGATATTGGCCTGCTGGTGGGAATGCATCTTACAAATAGGGATAACTTACAGATAAATATTTCCTTGCAATGCTTACACAGACATATATTTGCTAACTTTAGTCTTTGTGGAGGCTATTCTTTTTTAATGGAGAGAGGGTATGTGTGCAAGACTCACATCCAAGACACAAAAAGAAAGGTTCAGGTTCAAAGGTACCTATAACTGCAGACATACCATAATACAAATATCCCATATTTGCAGCAGGGTAGAAATATAGACTGAGAGAAGGATTTGTCTGAGCCTCACCTGTTGTCATGGCAGAGTTACATTTAATGATGCACTTACCTTATTTGCAATGTTCCTAAAATAACATTATATAAGTTATTTATTCTTACCATCAGTGACTTGAACACCTTCTTGGACATTGGCTGGATTATTTATATTGGCCATGGCAGAATTTCTTGCAGCAGGCATAGCAGTAGCACCAGGAACCACACCACTCAGCAGTGCTTCTACTCTTATTTCTAGTCTCTGCCTGGCTTGACATCGTACCACAGCTATAGTAAAGCAAGAGCCCATTATTTGTAAAGCATCAGCATCTTAATTTGAAAAGAATAATTAAACATAAAAGCTAAATGTGCTTAGAGAATGACAGAATTCCAATAAGGAACAATACAACTGAAAGCTTTTCCCCAGCCCACAGTTTCTATTGTTCTGTTTAGGTGAAGTAATAGAAAATAATGCTAAGGAAATGAAAATCTATTCCTATAGTGACTTCAAAACAGCACTTGAAAATTTCTCCCTCTTTTGTAATCATGAGATGTATCTTCATTTTCATTCATTTGAAAATAAAAATTATGGCATAATTTGACCTATGCCAATAAGAAAGGAAGACTGAAAGCAAAGAAATTAAATGAAAGAATTTAAAAGTTAAAAGAAATAATATTAAGTTACACTTTGATTTCTTAATATAAGAATACCGTTGTTCAGCTTTTATAGAACTATGTCAGAATAAAAAGCATTCTGACATGAGTTTTTCTTTGAAGCATGACAAAGTTTTCAATTCAGTAAGTGACTTTAATTTACAGCTTCTAAAATATATCTTTTTTCATTACAAGGTAATTGTGTTTTAGATTACACACTAGATTTTATAAAGCTTACTTCAGTGCTTATTGTTTATACTTCTTTCAGTAACTATTAGCACAGAAAGAAGATTAGATGCAAGAACTGATAGAAAAATACATTTTACCAAAGACAGCATTTAGAATTTTCTAGAGTTACAGAAATCAGCATGAAAAAAAAAGTGCCTATTAATGACAAATAACTTAGAGCCGTCTTGGAAAGTAATTTTACAAAGTGTTCTTAAAAAGAGGGCAATGAAACCCTTACTGCTATGCCATGTTTATTAAGCTTCAACATTCAGTTCTGAAGCTTGATTCACTGTCATCATTTTGGAAAATAGATAATTGCACATCCAGTTGAAATAATTTCCTTTCTCTAAAAATAAACAAACCTTTTTTTCCCTTGGTCTTTTACTGCTTGAGAGTGTTTAAATAATATCTTTACCTCTCTTCTAAGAATTTCCAAGAGGGAGAATTACTGAAATAGTTAAACACACTCTTTTTTTTTTTTCTTTTTTTTTTTTTTTTTTCAAGATGTCTGGTCTTATGTTGAAGAATAAATCCCATTGACTGTATTACATTAGCTTAACAAGTTTTTCATATTTCTGAGTGTCTGTGTGGTGTCTGCATCATTTTCTATTCCACAGCTGATCTTACTACCAGAAATGATTCTACATATTCTTTTTCCTAAATGGCTAAGTAATATTTATGGATAAAAATCAGATCCATGTGGCATTTAACTGGACAAGTCCCCAAGCAACCTGATCTAATTAGACATGGTTTTGAGCAGGGCATTAGATTAGATGACCTCCGGTGGTCTCTTCCAATTTAAATTATTGTATGCTGCTTTGACTCTACATGAATTGAAAAAAAATATTCTGGATAATTCTCCATTTGCAATCACTTTTATAGATAGTCAGGTTGTAATCTACTTAACCCACACTACATGGGTCACGACCACTGGTCACTTAAAATGGTCTCATGAGATACTAAGCCAAGTGACTTATAAAAGTTTAAGTATATTAAGATGCAAATAAGAATGACTCAAAAGATGAACAGCCGGATATACTGGCAAAGCACTTTGGGTTTTCTCATAACAGCTTGTATCCTCCAGGTGATTTTAATAAATGTCTGTATTAAAAGAAATGGTAATACTATTTCAATCATTATTAAAAACAATTATTTTAAACCAAAGTAGGTTTCTTGTAAATTACCTGCTTCGGATTCATACCTTACAATAGGATTTTTAAAAAGTCCATTTATAACTGAAAACCATAGGCTTTCAGAATCAAGGTAAGTCTTCAGATTCAATGGAATCTGTTTCATAAATACACTTACATACAACTATTTTATTTTTTTAGGTCATTTTTCAATGAATGATGCAGTACTTAGAAAAAAAAATTAGCCAAACTTAACATGGTGTTGGCCAAAAGGAGAGATATGTATTCAAAAATAATGCAATTCTCCTTGAATACATTACAAACATTAACTGAATATAATTAACACAGTTAGAAATATTCTACAGTTTAGTTTTGCTGTTTTAAAGAAGTATTTAGGAATTTTAAATTACTTAAGATTTGGCATTAGATAAGTTTTGGATAGTATACAAAAATTATGTCACTTAAGCAATTAATGAATACTGTTTCAATTCATAACTTCTAGACCTAATGAAAACAACAGCCCAATAAAAGGGAGATTTATCTCAAAGTCTGACAATGAATTACATAACAGCTTTAAATAACACAACACACATTCACATCAATATACATAGTTTTAATGTTAATGAGACTTGTTAAAACTGTCATTTTTAGCAACAGCTGATTGCATGATAATATTCTGCTTCATTCCTTAAGGTATTAAAGTGGAAATTAAGGAGATAAAAGCTCTAATTAATACCACATCATTGGCATTTGTATGCATGTAAAGGGTCCTTAAGCAAATTAAATTAATGACAGTAAAAATATCTATTTCTATAGTTTTAACAGAATCACAGAATGATAGGGGCTAGAAGGCACCTCTGGAGATCATCTAGTCCAACCCCCATACCAAGGTAGGATCCCAGAAGTTATTCCTGTACCTTAGTCTATTTAGTGTTAAAAAGTATAGATTCACGCATCAAAAGGCAAGATGAAAAGACAATTTGGTGTAAAATTGTCCCTGATCATCCCTGATGCCTTGAGCTGTAGTTTTATCAAGGTTATAGATTTAACAAGCTGTTAACAATTTCTGTTTCACAATTCTGGTATTATTATATCATGCCTTTAAAAAAAAATTGCATCAAACATATAAGCAAAATAGATTTTATTTTTAATATGTGATTTTATCTTTTTTTTTTTTTCAAGGTGTAGAAAAGTACTGCAAATTCTTGTGATCAAGCAGGTGAGAAAAGTGACTATTTAATTTTCTTTTATATATTGTTTGATGTTTTTTCAATCATTACCCACCTGGAACTACTTTCTGCTGTGGTGCTTCAGGTATTCCGTGAACTGGATAGATCCAACGTATTCCCTGAATTTCCCCATTCTCTGCTACAGTAACACTGCTTGGAAAATAAGTGAAGTGTATCATTATGATAGACTGATGAGGATATTTTTTTCCAAAGTAATCTAGACTTAAGAGTTGTTGGAGAGCTGAGACTCGATTTTATTGTATGCTGTAATACTGATCATATCTAGGAAAAATATGAAATAAAATTCAACCAAATCAGAATAGCAATAATTTACTTCCCCTTAGTTTATTGCCTTCAAAACATTTTCTGTCAGGTTATGAGAACATTTTGCCTGATCTACTCTCTCTTATGTCATGTATACACTGAAACTAAGTTTATGTGTTACATAAACATATCCATGTGAGAATCATTGTTAACCCAATATACTGAAAAATTAGACATTTAAGAGCTTTCATTTGCTAAATATCCATAACTGCACTGGAAGCTGATACTGTACATTTTCTTTATTTAAAGTTAGAAAAGGTAGGTATTGATACAGATAAAAGTCTTCCCTAAATCTGCATACTTTGCAGAGTACATTAAAAGCTTATGTTGGGTATCTTTTGCCCTTAAAATCAGACACTTGATTGCTCTTGGGAGCTACACACAAATAGGGGGAAGGGAACATGATGATAAGATTGAATATCCTTAACTGCTTTTTCTTTTCCTGTTAAAATAAATTACCTCTTTAAGCCTTTATTTAATTCAGTAAAATCCTCATAAGGCCAGTTTTCACCGTTTTCCTTCATTACATGAATTACCACCACAGTCTTATATATTTTCATTGTATCTGGTAGGAATAACACTGGGATGTCTAGTTTTTCTTTCGGGGATAATCGGATTCCTGTAAGATAAAAGAGATCACTATGGTATTTTGAAAGATTTAAAAATTATCTATATGATTTTCCTGATATATTTCCTTTTTGATATACTATTTAAAATTTTATCATAGTTTACCATTCTCCTTGTGATAACAAATTTCATTTTACACTGTTCTTGCTACAGTCAAATGTCATCTTACAGTAGCATTTGTGGACTGTCATCCTGCAATAAGGTACTTTGTGATTCAATGTCCCGAATAGAGGTGTTCACATAAAAGTATTATTTTAGACTTACTTACTAATAAAACTTTGAAATGAGACCCAGAGAGACTCTGAAGGCTCAAAACACAACAAGCATGATTAAAAGAAGGTCCTGAATTCGATATTCAAAGATCATGTGTATTATATGTAAGTTAATAATATTATTTTCTAGGGTCTAAATCATGGGGGTTTTGAGCATCTGTGGGCTGCAACATAAGAGAGTAATACTGCATAAAAATCACCAGTCCAAAAGTAATTATTCATGTTCAAGACATAATTGAAATGTATTTTAAATAATCTACATTCTTATTATAAAAGCCATGCCTTTTCTGTACAATTTTTTATGTGACTGATTTTGTTGTTTAAAACAAACAAACAAACAAACAAAAATAAACAAAAAACAAACCAAAACAAAAAAAAACCCCAAAAATATTGTCTATAATAAAGGTGGCTTGATAGATTGCATTTGTAATGACTTGCCAGTCTGCCAAGTGTCAGAACATCTATCTCAGGGTGTGTTCCAGCTACTACAGGAAAAATGTTATAGAAAAATTAAACAAAATAGAATAAGTAAATAATGCAGTCTTTTCATTATCAAGCTCCTTTTGCTTTGAAAAGAAATCTTGAAATTTGGTGGAACTGACATCTTGGGGTCAGGGTTTCAGCTTTAATTCTATCTGCAAAAAGACATCATAATTATGAGTTACTACTTCTACATTAAACTTTGCATCCTTTTATTTATTCTTTTTTTTTGTGATGATTTTTCATGTCTGCTAAAATGCATACATGCTAATATAGGACTATTAGTATAATTTCCTGAGAATGACTGAATCTGCTCAAATCAGTAAACATGGGACAAGCAGCACTCTGCCTGTGATTACTTCTGATAACCACATGCTCCAAAATGTCATAAGGGAAACTTTATCTTGCGCCCTGAATATTCACCTTCTTAGAGCCTAAGTGGCTTGAGGGTGAAGGCCTCAATGCTCAGAGCTGTAGCAGAGTGGGTGTTTTGAAAACTGTAATTCAGTCTTGGGAAAGGCAACATAAAAAAAAAAGAAGTGGATGCATGGAAGTTTGGAAATGAAGGTGAATGTATAGGAAAACAGAGTAAAATGATGACAGAAATGGTCAGAAGTGAAAAAGGTCAAGTAAGTAGACTGGGAGAGAAGGTTTTGAAAGATAGCTCTCCAAAACGTAGAACAAAAGTCAGAACACCTCATCTGCACCGATCTTCTGTTAGCATATAATTATGAAATCTACAGGTTCTATTGCTACCTCACAATCTGTTCTTGCTATCATTTATACCTTTAACACAAAGAGCAACTTTGAATAAAGATATCCAAAGTAGTTTGGACAGATTAACAGCCTATTTAAATTAATAAATTGCCCTGTCCAGAGTGATTACCTTTATGAAGAATGATCTTGTACTGTTACGTAGGTATTTCCTATAGTATATAACCCCACTGGAGTCAATACAGTTCTGTAGGTGTAAAGCTTTTAGCTATAAACACTCTTAAATGAAAATAAATTAACCAAAATAAGATTGGAAAGTCAATCTCAAATTAGGAAGGTTGTGATTATTTAAAGCCAAACCATTCTGTCTGCAGGATTTCTGTCTCTTTCAGTAACAATGCCTAAAGACCTTAAATATAAACAACTGCCTCACATGATTATGGATGCTACAAACAGTAGGGAATTGTTACCTAAATGTATCTCGTATCTGTATGTAAGGGCTTTATCTTGTAGTAGTTATGGAAATTAATCAACTGGTTTTCACCTGTAATTGCTTACTTTTTGCATATTTGTAGAAGTCCATCATGGCATGAGCAATTTGTCTTTGAAATAATTACTTGAAAAGTCTTGTATCTTGAAATAGCTTAAAAATATCCTCATTAAAAATCCATTAAAATGTTAATAGCTAGGTGAAAAAATGAAGTATATTTCCTTTTTTTTTATTATTCTTTCATTAAAGACTTGAGATTTTTCTTTATATCTTAACCTATTTGATACATTATCTATTAAGTACATATCCAAGATTTAAAAGATGTACTATATATACACGTATCATTGGCAATAATGTGGTTAGATTGTTTTGGAAAAGCTTTAAAAATTAGCAAGCAGTTTTTTAGTCCAGTATCTGAAATAACTAAGCTGACCTCAGACATCGTTGCCATAGTTCTGATAACATCTGAACTAGGACCCATCCCTGTGGAACAGAAGTCAGCTACAGCACTCATGCTTTCTTCTCCCTCTGTGAGAGAACAGGCAGCTCTCTACTGTGATTTGCCCACTTCAGGCCTACTCTAGTATCATTAAGGCAGAGGCCTGTATTATCTTTAAATTAGAAATGTATTTTGAGGATATATTTGCAATTAGATTGCCATGAATCCAAATACATGCATACCAAAATAGCGTAATCAACAACAGTATGTAAGCACTTTGCACCACCATTATGACACATCCATAAGTTTCATTTGCAACTCTTTTAACATATGACAAATAGAACAGACTGTAAATGAATAACTAGTTATACTACATATACATTGCATATACTGTTTGAACTGTAGCTTAATTATGCCTGTTACAGGACATAGTGCCTTGTTTTTTCAAATAAATTTTAATACAGAATCCATATGATATAATTTTTGGTCATTCTGGCAGAAAATTGGTTATTAAAGACCATGAAAAGACAAATTTTATAATACTGCTATTGAAACAGAATGTATTCACATTTTTAATAAAAAAATCTTCTTAGTAGATGCTGTTCATAATGATGGTAATTTTTATATCAGTGGGCTTGCCTGCAGCTGTCAAATAACCAGCTGATCATTAACTGCTAGCACAGATTTATTTCCACATGATTTTGCCTAGTTAATAAGATAGATGAAATAGGTCTAACTGCAAAAATCACACATTAGTTCCTGCTTATCTTTTCTCCTTCCCATTTAGAGAATGTGGGCCAGCAATCACTGGCACAGCAGACAATATCTATGTGGACAACTTTAATACAAATCATCATTACCAACCAAGTTGCTCCTATTTGCCTGTGGACCTCAAGTACTCTGCTAGGGATACCAAGAACTGATATCAGTGGCTGATCTCTTGTCTTCATATATGTGTTTATGCTGCAATGAGTATCCACCAGTTCTTCACAAGAAATACATAACAAGGCTCTTTTCAGAACAGAGCTGCATCACATTTTGTAAAAAGCTTTGGGCCAGATTTTTATATTAACTTACTTTCATTGTCCTATAGGCCATTAGAAAACAGTGACAGCAGAGTAAACTCAGCTGACCCTTTAAAAGACTGAATCCATCAGTCAATGCTCTAAGCATGTGGAGATCTGTGTCCTCCCTCATTTCTTGTTGTAGGTAACCTGTTTTTAAACTATGCTTCAATCCTCTCCAAAGGCCGGAACACTAATTCTGTAAAAGATTCCTTTGGCGCCACATCCTTTAACACTTGAGCCAGAACTCAGAACTGAATTAGATAATTAAATCAAAATGAGCATATTTCAAATTTCCCACTTTACTTCTGTGGCGCACTGCACCGTGGTTGAGTTCTGTGTAATTTCTGTGTCAGCTCTAGAAAGCATAGCACTGTGAGATCTAAAATTAATGAAGCAGCGGACCCCATAGCTGGGATGTTATCTGGAAGGAACACAGATGAAATGCTTTTGTTGCCCCTACAGTAGGTTAGGAAACATGTTTAAGTGCCAAGCAATGCCACAGTGATAAAATTGTGATGGTAACAAGCAAAATATTCTGTATTATCTTGGAAAAGAATCATCATCCTCTCATCTAACCTTATCTTGAAGACATGTATTTTTCATATTAGTAAGGTGCTTTAATGGCAGATTTCTAGATGTTGAAAGAACTATCTCCTTGATGCATTGTGATTAATTCTGTAGCATCTCAGAGTGCCTCCTACTGATTGTACCCAGAAGAACAGCACTAAGTTTAGATTCCTTTAATTGAAAAAGAGAAATGAGGCTGCACTCACTAAGTCTTGTCGAAGTCTGATGGGGAATCATTTAAGAGAGGGCAGCTTTGTTTGTTACTTTTTTTCTTGTTAGTTTCTCCATTACAATTATTAGTATAGAATCATTTCAGTTAAAACCACAGAAGGCCCTGTTAAAATTAGCACTGGCGATATAAATGTCAACCCAGTATAAATAGGTCTGTTTTCTACCATTATCCCCAGAATCAGGAAAGGGCAACCTCCAAAATATTCACAGGCAGCAGCTGCTGCTAGGGAAGGATTGCTAATTCTTTCTCAAGGAACTCATCCACAAAAGGAAGACTGATATTAGGCAGTAAAGAGTGAGATATTGCCAGCACTCCAGTAAGTATTTTAAATACATAATAAATTCAGGCCTAGGTATTCTTCATTTATTTTCACCTGCTAGAAGAGATAAAAGCCTGGCTCACATATGAAGACTAAGATTTTTTTATAGCAGCTCTTCCAAAAGTGGTTCAGTGCTAAATTCTAAGAGCTTAATAAAGAACAGACAGCATTTCTGCCTCAACTGTTATTAAGGGTTCATTTTTGTTTACATTTTTTAAAGTGCTTCCAATGAGACTGCTTGAATTTTTGATCACAATCCCTTGTTATGTGTTCTAATTAACAAACTGAGTCTGTGCTAGTTTTGCTACATCAGTATTGTAATTAGTCAGTTTCAACATGAAAATGAACAAAATTTTCTGAATTAAGAGCCATCACACAACAGCCAACAGTCTACATCTGTGGAGATATATAAAAGTTGACTGGACACGGTCCTGCACAACCTGTTTTAGATGACCCTGCTTGAGCAAGGGAAAGATTGATTGACAAGATGATCACAGGAGGTTCCTTACCACCTAAACAGCTCTGTGGTTATGTAATTCTTTGATCATGATAGATCACTATGCTTAGTCTTGTTTCTGCTTTAAAAAATACATATAAAATACATTCTTCTTTGATAAACCAGATGCAGACACTTACCTCAGTGAATTGCAGCTAATATGAAGAACAGTGCACCCCCACAAAGGGAAAGGAAGAGGCAGAACAAAAAATCACCCTGGCTTACTAAGTAGCTTTTAGGTGTGCTTAAAGGCAAAGAATCAGCATACAGGCTATGGAAAGGCAACCAAATACCCATCAAGGCCTACCAAGAACCTTACTAGGACATGCGGAAATGAAGTCAGGAAGGCAAAGTTTTAGCTAGAACAACAAGAAAAGGTTGTTCAGATATGTGAATAGTAAGCAGAAGCACAGGGAAGACAGTCCCATTGCTAAAAAGAGCAGGAAAATGTGTTACATATAATGCTGACAAGGCAGAGGTTCTCACCAAATTTGCTGATGACCCTAAACTGGTGAGGTGGACAAAAGAGAGACATCTTACAGATAGATCTGGAGAGGCTGGAAGAGTAGGCTAGCAAGAAATGCATGAAGTTCCAAGTCCAAGGTCCTGCACCTCGGATGACATAACCCAAGAACCCCGTACAGGCTAGGACCTGATATAGCTGGGGAACAGACTTGCAGAAAGGGACCTCTGAGTGCTGGTGGACAACAAGTTGAATGTAAGTCAGCAGCATGCCACTGCACCAACAGCAAACTGGATCCTGGGCTGCATCTTGCAGGGGTATTACTAGCAGAGACAGAGTTGTAATCATCCCTCTCTACATAGTACTTGTCAGGCTTCACCTGGAGTACCATGTCCAGTTCTGGTTCACATAATTCAAAAAAGATGTGGACAGACTGGAGAGGGCCCATAAGAGGTCCACAAAGTTGATCAAAGGTCTGGAGAGCCTGATTTATGTGGAAGGACTGAAGGAATTAGGTCTTTTCACCCTAGAGAAGAGAAGGCTCAGATGGGACCTTATCAGAGTTTTCTAGTACTGAAGGGTTGAGGGTCTCTCTTCACAAGGAGCCACATAGAGAGGACAACAGGCAATGGGTACAAGTTTCACCAGGAAAGGTTTTATTTTGACCTAAGAAAGGAATTTTTTTCAGTGAGAACAATCAATGACTGGAAGAACCTCCCCAGGGACAGGGTGAAGTTCCTGTCACCAGCAGTTTTCTAGACACAACTAAGACAAAGTAATAGATAAACTCATTTAGAGTCCCTTTTTCACAAAAGGTTGGACCAGATGATCCTTCAAGGTCCCTTCCAACCTGACCTATTCTATAAGGTCTTTGTTTAAAAAGTATTCCAAGATTAATGGCTTACCTCTCTGAGGAAGATAAGAAACAAATTCTACCATATGAAGATGAATGCTTGAAAAGCACATGTATTACTAAATTGTCATTTAGTCGTGTCTTAAACCATGTACCAGTGAAGTTCTGAATGTTTGGGTTTTTTTCTGTATCTGAATTTAACCAAGAACATAATGGGTTGCTCAGTCTTTTCTCTCAGACATGAAGAGCAAAATCTGTAAATGAAGTAAAACTTGATCTAAGTTATGATTTCTCAGGGCACATATGTACAGGAGCACAAAATTCCTGTTAATTCTTCTCCAGGACAAAGAAAATTGAATGTAATGCACTTCAAGTTAGTTCAATTTCTAAAGTTAAAAAAAAAAAACAAACCCAAAAAAACAAACAAACCGACAACCAAACCCCTAATAGATTCAGGTTGTAAAATTCTAAAGGTTAAATTAATCTCATCCTACTCTTTAATGCTTACATCACCATTATCCTTCCCTCAAGTAGACTTTATTTAGGAAGGTGGGATGCAAGAGATATTCCTTTTACAGATGGTCCACAATGATTGTATTTCTAGAAGGATTCCCTGCTTCCTGAGTTGTGGATTCTTCCACCGAAAGTTAGAGTTGTCCTTTCCCCTGTCCCTGAAAGCTTAACAAAATCACATAAAATTTGAAGGTGGAAGGGACCTCTAGCAAACATGTTTTCCACAGCCCCTTCTCAAGCAGTGTCACCTAAGACTAGTTGCCAGCATCTGTGTCCAAGAAGGCTTGCTGAATATCTCTATGGATGGAAACTCCTCAGCTTCTAGGCAACCTTTTCAGGGCTCAGTCACCCTCACAGTAAAAAAAAAGTATTCTGTTATGCTCGGATGGAAGTTCCTGTGTTTTCTGTAACTGGACACCACTGAATACAGCCCTGTTCCATCCTTTTTGCACCCTCTCTTCAGGTGTTTATATATATTATTAAGATCCTCCTTGAGTTATTGAGTTCCTTAGTTAAAAAGGTTAAGTTATGTAGATCAGGTGCTAATAAACAATTTCATAAATGAGTGGGTAAAACTTGAGAAGTTGCTTTAAGAAACAAATGGCACAAATAAAGGAATGAATGAATCTTTAACTGAAAGGCTTCACATCATCACTATCATAAGCACACAATACAATGTATTAGATACAGTATATTTATATGATTTGTTTCCCATTTTATGAATCTTACATTAATACAATTTTGTGTTCTTCTGGCAGAGTCTTTCTGGATTATTTCATTAAGAGATTTAGTTTAGAATAATTTATTTCTGGTACAAAATAATAGATACAAGTTAAACATTTGCTATTTATATTAAAATAAATGGGTTGAACACAGGGCTCAGTAATTAAATATGTTGTTTCATTTAATGCAATTTATTTTGTTTTTAAACGAAGCATGTCTAAAATGCTAAGCATAAAGTTTCCTTTTAATTTATAAAATTATCCTTCTCTAATAGGCTATAGTGCAGCTGCAGACAAAATCAAAACCATTATTTTGACAGAAATACCTATTATATTTATTTATGATTGAAGTGCAATAACAGCTAAGCTTACAAGGGTTAAGCACACTGAGGGAAAAAGTGTTTCTAAGTATAGTAATTCACTTCTTTGGTGATAAACACAACAAGAAACAATTAAACTTAAGTTCCTTAACTCTGAGAAAACTTAAAAATACATGTAATCATGATCATGAGGATCACACTCTTTTATTGAGGATAAATAGTTAATACTTTTGAAAATCTCAGTATGAGATTATTGATTAATGCATTTCATAACAAAGACTCCATCAGTTCTATGTCACATTACATTTGGTTTAAGAATGATCTTCAGTAATAGGGAAATTACATAACCTCCTAAACTGGTTGATCACAGAACTTATCTACAAAACTCTGGTACCTGCAACTTCGACTTTAGGTAGGTGCTCCAGACCTGTGAATTCTAAAAAAATTAATTGCCTAAGACTCATGTACATTCCATATTCAATTATATTTTCCATCTCTGCTGTTATCTTATGCATTTGTCTTGATGGAATGGGATATCTTTGCAATTTCCCTTCAGAAGTGCAGTTCTGATGGACTTCTGGTTCACTTTTCAGAAATCCAGTCAGCCAGTACATTATGAAAAATGCATCTGAATGGTAGGAGATGAAACCAGTAAGAAAGCATGGTTGAACAGCAGTACAGAGCAAGACATAAGACACATATCAGAGGAGAATTATTGTAAAGACTAAAGGAATAGTGAGCAATAGGACTGGAAAAACAAATACCTGAGTGACCAGCAAAAGGGTAATGGAAGTAGACAGAAGCTTGCAAAATGATGCTATAGCAAAGAGCAGAATGAGTGGAGGAGGTCTGACTGCATTATATGAAAGTCATTTGGCAGAAAGAATGCCAAATAGATAAGACTAAGGAGTGGATAATAAAAATTAAGAATGAGAGTAGTAAAAGTTTTCTAATTATCCTATGGTCAAACAATTTTTGTAAAAGGCACAGTGGAGTGGCAGGTTCTCTTGCCTTTTCCTCCCAAATATACTTTTTCCATCCAATAATCTGAAAGACAGTAGATTTATCGCATCTTCCTTGGACTATTTTATACATTTGAAAAGTGTTTATCATCGTTATTTCCCTGATGACACCTTTATATTGATAAAATTTTGTGAGATTATGTAGGCATCGAAAATCTAAAGGTCTACAGAACAGTAATGTCCTAGATCCAAAGTCACAGAAAGCAGGAGGCATACTGCAAAGTCAACGGAAAGAATGCAAAATTTCTTCTACATCAGCACTGTGAAAGATGTATCAATATACCTTTTATCTGAATAATTCTATTTGAGAAATATTAAAAAATAGACAAAAACTGTTACATTAGATCATCTCATACTTCCTTAATTGCAATTTCATTTTCTTTCTGCACACATTTAAATATAGTTCTGATATTCTCAAGAGAGATTCACTGATAACTAATGATATAGAAGAAAGACGAGAAACACAGTATGGATGGAGAGGCATTGTTGAGATGAGTGGAGGGATAGATAGTTATATTTTTTTAGAAATAGGATCTTACAGGTTCTGTCCTACTTTGGTAATAGGAAAACTATGTACCACTTGACCTCCCTCCACTGCTACTACAGTGAATTAACTGTGTTCTGTATATAACAAAAATAATACACCAGCACTTAATAACTTGCCTAAAATCTTAACAAAAAGTAGAAAATAACCACAAAAATATTTTCTAAATGCAAGAGCCGCACAAAAACTATCATGTTTTGTAAACAAGTGTGGCTTTCCTTTTAGTGCCCAGTCACAAAAAAAACCCACCATACTTTACTCATAAAGAAAGTTCATGTTACCCTAAGATAAAGTACAAGCAGGTAAATTAAGTCTGCTTCTCCCTTTCTTAATCTTTTTCTAGACCCAAACACAGACAAATATGTCTTGAGTCCATGGTCGAAAGGAACCTGTAATTGCTTCAGTTCAGGCATAACTGAATTTTTGACATATGTCAAATATCTGAATATTTTTGACAGATATATTTTTACCTTAATTTTAAACATTTCTTGGTTATACATATCTCTTAGACCAATCTCTAAAAGCACAGTCGAGTTCTGAAGCTATGGCAGATTTCAATCAAAATCTGCAAAGTGTTGTGAAAGCAGTAATGACACTTGTGCTGTTACATCCTTCTACTTTTATTATACAGACAAAATTGTACTGGTTGTTACAAGTTTCCAGGAGGCATATCACACTTCATACAGCAGACAGTAACTGGAAATATATATATATATATGTATGTCTCCAACAGATTCTTGAAAGTGAATGAGATAAAACGATTACCAGTACTTTTGCCTTTTCCAAAGTTGTTTCCTTCGCATAGTTTATAAACTTTTGAAGCATCCAGTTTAGCTATTATTCTCTGCTGCAAGTCACAGATACATTTTTCTTGAGTAATGCATTTTTCATAATCTTAATATTTGTGCTCTTCATCATTCAAGGTTTACAGGTTTCTGTGGTAAGGCAGAATTAAGCTCTAAAATTTTTTGTTTGTTTGTTTCTTAGTACTGAAGAACCAGACAAAATTGGTAAGAAGAATCCCTCTTCAAAAGCAACTTTTGCCCATTAACTTGACTTGTGCCATAAAACAGTAGTTCTGTGAATAACAGAACCCACAATATGCTACATGTATTTTTTTTAGCTAAATACTTCCTGCAGTAGGAATATTGTTTGTACTAAAGGGAACACTTCTATAGCCCATTAAATATGGTTTCTTTCCATTACTATTACAAGGCTTTTTATTGGCCTTACAAGGCAGGGACTAAGGATTTGATTGGCATTTGTCTTGGCATAAGATGATTTTAGCTGCTGTTATTTATTATAGCAATTGTTTAGCAGTCAGGTTTGGCTTAGGATATTATGAGTTCACAGAGATATGAGTAAACATATCTGTGCTGTCTGAATTATCTATGATACTAGAATAAAAAGCTGGTATTCAGGTGTGTACACACAGGATGGTACCAGACATCCAAAACTGTAAACACAAATTACAACAGGCACTACAAGAATATAATCTTGTTAAACTAGTTTAGATAAAGCAGAGAGGAGAAAACTGAGTAATTGAGAACCAGTAAAGATGAAATTCATTTACATACGTTGTGTTATTATAATGCATAAAAATTAATTCAGCCAGATCACAAAACTTCTGAGAAACAAACACTGTACTAGCCCTCCAAACAAAAAAGTTGGGGCATTGACAGCTGTCTGACATGCCCATCCAACTCCTGCACCTGGGGAGGACTACTTCTGTCAAGCTTAAGACTCAGAGGGATACCAGAAGGCTTGGAAAACAAAACACACCAAAAAAAAAGTAGATAATAGACAAATTTTTCTGTCTAACACTTTTACCTGTGTTAACAGTGGCTTTTCAGCATTATTGTTGACTATGAATGGCAGTATTACTAATCATAATTTTTATAGGACTGTCAAATAAGACAAATAACTTTTTTTGCTACATTTATGTAGCCTTTTGCCCACTGTGTTTTTTGTGCAAAATCCTAAAGCCCAACATGTAGCAATGTCAGTCTTGATGTTAAAACCTGAAAATTTCCAGTAGATAATCTCTACATTCAAAAATTCTGAAGAAATTACTTACACCTGTTATTCAACCTGAAAATTTAATAAATCAGGCTTAAGTAAAATTATATGGTAAACCTCCTACCTACAAATCAGAAGAACAAATAAAAGACAAAAGACAATTCCAGATTACTTGCATTTCAAATCCTTAGGCAGAACAAAGGTTTTTAGAGGTGAGGGTTCAGTTTTTACATTAACTATTCTAAAAGTTGTCCACTTAACCAAAACTTTTCTCCTATTCACAGCTTTTCAGATCAGATTTATTCGTCCTTGTCCCCATAGGTAAAGTATTAAAAAGTTAGCCAGAATATTGATGTAATGTAAGTGAAGTATTTAAGATTTGGCTAGAAGCTGATATCTTCAGAACATACACTCAAGATTTAAGAGCTCTATCAGCCTCAAGTTACTGTTCTCTACAGAAGTTTTGTTTAACAATTTTTAGTAGTTCTATCAAGCAGCAAAATAAACATTTCAAAATCTTTGTTCTACTGTGGTTTATATGCTACATGTATAAAGCAGTATCAGCTGCAAAACAGTTCTGTTTGCTTATTCTCTTTTAGATGTATTGTGGACTTTCCATGTAAATAGCATATACTGCATTAACAAGAACAATAGATGACTTGGTACTTAAACCAAGCAGTTTTCTCTTCCTAATGCTAACTGAGTTCAAGATGTTTCTTGTGGCATAATGTAAATAAAAAATAAAAGCCATGCACTCTGAAAACAAGGTTTCGGGACTCAATCTTATGTTGGAAAAGCAAAATCCCTTAGAGAAGACATAGAACTTTTTTTTTTAAGTTTATTTATTAGCAAGTCAGTTTGATTATTACCTTGGTCCAGGAGAAAAATAAGTCAAACAATGGCCTGGATGTCATTGCTGTTGGGTTTTATTATAGTTTTAGGAGTAAGCACTGATTTAACTGCAGAAGCCTCATACAGATGCCAGCAATCATATGTCCAGTATGATAATTTAAAAAATACATCTTATGTTCTGACTGTTATCACCATCATGCAAAACCTGCTCTAGTTTATCAAGACTATCACAAAAGAGCAATTTGTTTATGGAGGAAGAAAACAAAGAAACAACAGCAATATCCTCTAGCAAGAAACTATGTTGAGCTGTCAAGTGATTTTCTACATCAGAGACATTTTGGACTTTTATGGCCAAACTCGTAATTCACACCAACTTGTTCTCTTTTTAACAAGTAATGCTTTCTGACAGAACCCATACATACTGTACTTTTCTTAGGTCCATAGGTCTCAAACTACAAAATAATTCATTTTTCAACCTCTGAAAATTCTCATGTCTACACAATATCAAATTTTATTGTCAGTGTGGTCTCACACTGTTTATGTACACCTCTGCTATTTGGTCATTATGCCACATAAGGACACATCATTTTAGACATATATTAAGAAATATTTAACCCTACTACAAAGATCTGGGACATTAGATCAATTAATGTTGCACAGAGCTCACCTATTCGACTTGGGTATAGATACAGATCATATTTAAATTTTATTATGACTCCACTGAAGTCTCATATTTTATCCTCTGAATTCCTGTGGTTAATATGATATTTATTATGGTTCTGCTGGTTTCCTGAGGAGTAGCTGAAATGCCATAAAGACAATTAGCAGTTCTTGGCTGGGGACTGTGCGTAGCTTCCTGTTGTATGAACAAGGTTAAAATCAACTCTGTGGTCCTAATTTAGATCAAACTGTAGCTAGTATTCAAAAAAAACCCAATTAATATATGAGTTGGTGGTCTATTAAATTCAGAAAGGAATATAAAAGGACATGCCTGGGGACACCCAGAAAAAGAAGAAAAGGACAAAAAAGCTTAGAAGCAGATATGTAGGAAATGAACTGTAAAGGAGATCAAATAAAGTGCCTCAGTAGACAGAAAGAAGATGCAACTGAAGTATGAATTCTTATTAAGATTTTCTGGAAGTGATCAAGGACTGAAATTACTTGTAGTGTTAGAAGGATTCTGGATCATACTGACAGAAGACAGCCTTTGGATGACTCAGTAGTAAATAGGAGCTGAAGTGTTTCTAAATTGTTTCTGGTTGCTGTAGATCCTATACATCTGTGTGAATCTAGAAATGGAAATCATATGTAATCCACAACTCAGGAGGCAAGATGACTATGAACGACAATATTTTCTTATTAAATACAAAACAAATGTCTACAATTTAGCTTTTACTTATTTTTTTTTTTACAAACTGCTCATTTTCAGTTCTTAGTAACAGTTTTTAATTTCATTTGGGGAGGAAGAAAACAGATTATAATTAGGGATTCTTTTTTAAAACTTAGTTACAATACACTAGTGGATAAAACTACATGAAAGTAGTTCCTTCCTCTTACAGAGGAAGGAGACATTTTAGATGGTAACTTCCTCTGACAATACCTTGCAGTGAGATAACTGTGAACAAAAAAATTTTCATTGGAGTGACTTAATCAGTTAGGATTATCCTTTTTAAATCTGTCAAATTGAGAAAGAGACAGCCTTCGATTCTAAGGCATTTTTCTTTTTCATATGGTTGAAAACAGTCTCTAAAGCAGCTCAAGGCATAGGTGATTTGAAGTCATACACTGAACAAATGTGGGAGCAAAAGCTTTTCCCAATAGCTCTTTGTCATACATGTCAATTAAAGAACAGGTAGAGGAAAAAAATCTTTGTGTATAAAGATAACAGTCAACAGAACTTCACAAACTGTCACTTGATATCAGCTTAAAGGAAAAATACATGAAATGGTATACAGGGCAGCAAGGAATTGAGAAAAGGTTAGAAAAGAGTTCAAAACAATTAGTTCACTTTTCCTACAATCTATAGGTTTTTTTCTAAGAAAATATATTGCCTTTTCAAATCTGATTTAATTATTAGATATATTCCTTTTGTATGTGACCACAAAAGTTAAAAGAAAATAGTGATTCCTTAGAAGCAACAGACTGCAATGGTTATGTATAAAGAAAAGAAAGCTTGTATAGTCCATATCTATTGATGGTACTTGATTTTTTGCCCCTATTTTCATCCTGCAGTAATAAAAGAATAAGCAAAATAATATAATGGAAATTTTTTAAATGTTAATTCATAAATTTAAAAGCAATTTTGCTATTTTTTGTTCAATCAATACAAGCATATTTAAAGAATGTTTACTTATCCAGAACTTCACAGAAATACTTTTCTTCATTTCAGTTATTGCGATCATCTAACTTGACCTAAATACACAAGACTTCTCAGAACGCATTTGAAAAAATAAAAGTTCTTTCTCAGTAACTCTTCTTGAACAAGAGAAATTGATTGGAAAAAACATGTCCACAGGATTTAAAATTTGCCAGTGATGGTGAATCCTCCTTATTTCCTTGAGAATTGTTCTGATAATTGATTAAGGTCATTGTTAAAAATATGTTTCATTATGTATTTGTCTACTGAATAACAGTGACCTTTTTTCAGTCCCTGCTTTTTCCTGTGAGAGTAAACACTTCATTACCAACATTCTAGTTTTTAGTGAGGTAGGACAAAGTAATTTCCATCAAATTTCTCTTTTGTCAGTTAAATAACACTCATCTTGAATCATTTAAACATTCTTGTATTGCAAAGATGAGCAACATTTGCAGAAGGCAACACAAATTAATATATAGCAAATGGAAGGACTCTATAAGCAAAGAGGCTTCAAGAAGTTTGAAAATTAGAAAACCCCAACCCTGTATTTCTCTAATCAATAACAGACAGGGGATCAAAAACTGCATGGTAAAATTGATGTCCAAGCAAGAAGAGTCCCAGAAAGTCAAAGATTTTTCCAATTTTGCTCTTATGAGCCTTAAAACATGTTGTCATCTCAAAAGATATTATTGCTGTGCAAATAAATAAGTTCAGTTTCCCTCCACCAAGCACATGATGCTAGACCAAGTGCCTATGAATGTAATAAAGCATCTTATGTATGTTGCTAACATAAACGCTGATGTCCAGTGAAGACTTCTGTGTTACATACTTCAGTGGTTGCAAGATAACTACTTCTTGTAACAGTAAAGGTCCTGAATCAGAAACTTTTTATCTGTTTGCAACATAAATCTTTGTTCTGCATTTCCCTAAGAATACTCAAATTATGTCTGATAATATCAAAATCCTCTCTCTTGTCTTATATACTATGATTTATAATCTGGATAAGCATCACATTAAAATAGGGGCAAAGACCAAGTTACAATTAAAGATGTGCTCCTCTTTCATACACAGCAAACACAGCAGTTGTGCCACATTCTTTTTTTATCTGGGTTAGTTTGTTTTTGGGGTGGTTTTTTTTTTTTTTAGCTTGGTATCAGTGATGCATTTTAAGAAAAAATATTGCTTAAATCTAAATATTGTTGTAAGATTCAAGATAATTACTAATTTTGATGAAGGTATCAACCTGATCTTCATGGAAATAGGAAGAGTTTCAGCATAAATATTGTCAAAGCTAAAAATGAGGTCCTGTATGCATCATAAAAGGTAGAAGAAAAACATAAATCACTTTTTACTGAGACTTATATGAAGAGGAAAGAGTTACTAGTGATTTGAATTTTGCAAATACACTCAGGCAGGCACAATCCCTGTGGCTTTATCAAACCAAAATAGGCCCAACCTAATCATTCAGGCTTTGTGACAGAGAAGTAAATCAGGGAATCCAATTCCCCCTGGTAATTGAAAGATTTCAATTTTTAATGAGAATTTGAATAATTTATTATCTCCCCCATAAAAAAAAAAGAAAAAATATTTTGAATAATTTGTTAATCTTAGTAATAGTATGACAAAATATCTAGGGGAGTGAATTAAAGCAGTGGAGTACTAAGGATATGGAGTTCATTTTAATTAAATTACTCCTTCCCTACAGAGGACAGTTTTAAAGACCCCATTTGTCAAGAACTGGAGCTACAGTATTATTGATCCAGGTTACATCTTGTGAACAAGGAGGAATACATAATTTTGAGGTGAACATATAGATATTGGCATACTAAAGTATTTATCAAAATAATTAACTACAAATATAATTCAACTCAATTCATATCACAGCAATTAGAATATATGCTTATCATACACATTTACTTTTCCTGTAGGTTCAGTGCAACCGAAGCAGATGTTTAAATGTAAATTCTTTGCTATATAGGGATTGTCTTGTGTACCCAAAATTACATAAACTCAAATACGCTGCTAAATCAAGAACTCCATATATCAGTCAGAAGTGAACAAACAAAATGCATCTTTCCCTAGCATGAATAATTTTTCTGATTTCCAAATGCTATTACAAGCAGCTATTATTTCAATTAATCACATACCCTACCACAGAAGGAAACACATTATTTAAGTGTGTACAAAACTTATTATAAGATGTTTAGGGGAGAGAACAGAGGAGGGAGAAAAAGAAAGACCAAAGTGGATGAAGGAGGCATAGGAGAGTAAAGGTAAAAGAAGATAAAAGATGTCAGTCATGTAAGCAGGTGCTGGGCAGTAAAGCTGTCTGACTGCCTCAGGCTTGATCAGTATCCTATACTCTAATTAAATCCTATGTCTATCTTCTGTGTAAATACACTCTATATTCTGAGCCTCTGTGTGAGTTTGCCACTAGCAACATTCAAACTGGACTAACCAGTAAGCAGCATGAAGCCTGAGTGACAGCTACAGGAGAGAGTAAGTCTAGGACCAGTCATTGGAGAGATCAGTGTTTTCTGTGGGTGGTTGGATGTCACCTGCTATCTAATAGCAAGTCAAGCTAGCCAATATCAATAAAGATATTAAACAAGACTGGCCCCAAAACTGTGCCCTGGGGAACACTGCTAGTGACTGGCCACCAACTGGATTTTGCTCAATTCACCACAGCTGTTCAAGCCATGAGCTGCCAACTTTTCCAGCAAATATGTGTGTCCAGTGACTCCTCACATTGGCACTGCAACCTGGACTTCTAACAACATCTGATGCTACTTCAGATGAGTAAAAAAGGGTAAGAGCAGGGATGATAATACTGAAATAGAGACAGGAAAAGCTTAGCACTTGAAAAATAAAACTTTTTAAATTAAGATGAACTACACAATGCTCCTCCAGGCCAGTTAAATTGAATTCTGATAAAGAAAAATCTTAAGGGTTCACTGACTTTGAAGATGAGCCACTATATTAAGAAGAATTTTGTTAATAACATGGGTAAAATCTGTTATTTATCTGCTGAATGCATACTATATATATAATTTTACTTTCCCTTAGCTTTTGTCTTATATTTGAGACCCATTCTTCATTGACCAAAAGCAAAACCAAAACCAAAACAAAAATAAACAAAAAACCAACAATGAAAACAATTTACAGGATTCTAGAAAACTAAAAATGTGGGTAAACAATGAACAGTGTAATTATCAGGCATTTTTAAGGCATAAAATCTCAAGGTTGAAAGCTACAGTTTAATACTGCCTTCTAGCATTTATGCTTTAAAATAATTTTTTTTGCCCCAGTTACTTAATAAGTTTAAATTGTCTTTTCTCTACTGGACTTAATATAATAATTAAAACAAACAAAGGCAGCATTAAAGTACAAACCAGCTAGTTCTTCTCAGCTTCTCAGACCATCTTTTGGAAAACATAAAATTGTATCATGTTCTTAGACCCCCAAAAGTTCTTACAGAAAAGGTTCAATTTCTTTCCTATGTGTACCTCCTCCTTTACAAATACAATATGAGAAGGTAAAGTTTTCAATAACTCTATAATAGTTTTCAGCCTCTTCAGGAAAAAAATATATGTAACTGTTTCATCTTTCCATACATTTTGCTATTAATGTCAATACCAGGGGATGAGGTGGGTGGGTGTGTGTATCCATTTCATTTTTAGTCTTCTGTCCACTTTCAGCAGAGTTAGACATAGATCTCCAGCAGTCTGTCAGTGCTTTGCAGAACTCAACCACCACATAGACAAGGAAAATTAACTTAGAAACACAAAAGAAGAAAAGCTACAATAGATCCAACAGTTGTTCTCAGTCTGGAACTTACTAGCAAGTTTAGGGAAGTGGGGAAGCTTAGTCTTAAGTGTATATTTCAGGTGGAGCATCGATGTGGAAGGGTCTCTCACAGATGAATTAATGGGAGACAGAGACATGCTGGGATAATTCGAAGAGCAGAGGAGAAGAAAAACAAATATGATAGAGAAGTCTAGAAAATCAAGTTTCTTTAGTTCAGCTGCTCAAATAACAACTGTTTGATACTGATGGTAACTTCCCTGCTGTGCATGTGCATCAGGAAACAAAATATTAGTGTAGATAATTTTTTATATGTCTAGCTCTAAACTGACTATACTTACTGATTAATTTGTAGGCTGAAACAAATCCATGTCTCTGGAGTGTTCACTGAGTTTATTACCTAAACAGGTGAAGACTAGAAGCAAGGACCATGAAAAGGAGAGGGAAGGGAGTAAGTAGTTCTGTCTTATTCAAGGGCACATTCTGGCTCCATCTTGTCCATCCACAGCTGTTATCAAATAATTAGCAGCAATATGCTATTCTAAGCAAAATTAATCATCTTTTCATTTTCTAGCTCTATTGAAATTGAAGGAGATAATTTCTTATCAAGTTCTAAAACACAGCAGATATTTTTAAATAGAAGAAATAGGCTAAGATAATGTTAAATAACAGCCTCCCTTGGGGCTGATTTGCATAGTTTAAATGCTCTGAAGTGCTCTACTTCCGGATGTTCAGTAATGAATCATGAGATTGTGATGAAACCTACTGTATGCCCTAGCTTAAATCTGTGAGACAATTACATCTTGAAAATCTGTTTTCCGTGATAAATCCACATAGGAAGTCTTATATGGATTTGCATTAGACTCTGCAAAAGATGGATTTCTGATGTCTTCCCTTCTTTTATTTCCAACCTGAAGAACTTTTTTTCCTCTCTCTCTTTTTGCAACATCAGGAAAGCATGCTGAAGTAGATAAATTATTTCCTTATATAGTCAAGGGAATGTACTGTTCTACTTCTGCAATTCAAGGGATTGTCTTCAAAAGAACGGTAACTGAGACTTTCTGCTTATTCTTATAGAACTGCCTTTCACTTCATTAACTTTGAGTTACTTTACTAAGAAAGTTGCCTTCAAAAACACATCAAGTTATGTCCACACAATGTGATTGTTAAAGAAAGTAAAACTCAAAGGTAAAAAGAGTACATGTAATAGGACCAATAAATATATATAAAATATGGACAAAAGACATTCCAGAAAAGTATAAAGAAAAATCCTTAAGTTTTATTGACCATTATATTAGATTATTTCATGTTTTGATGGGGTGTGCTGAGGACACTGCAGCCATCTTGAAGTCTTATGGAGATGAGCCAGGGGTTTTGTTGTAATAGGACCCAGGAGGGAAACATTGGTGAACTGCTTCAAAGGAATTAAAGGGTGTTCCACTAAGAAGTAGACATGGCCAATAGCCCAGCTGAAGTACATATATACCAATGGGCAACACACAGGAACAGCTGGAAGCTACTGTGCCACTAAAAAGCTACATCACAGTGGTCATTACTGAAACTTAGCAAAATGAATCCTGAGAATGGAGTGTGACAATTGATGGCTATGAGCTGTTCAGAAGGCACAAGCAAAGAGATGTGGAGGCATTGCCTCTGCATCAAGAAATGGATAGAATGTGAAGGGGTGTCCCCAAAGAATAGCCAGAATCAGGTCGAAAGCTTATGTGTAAGAATTAGAGACCAAGGCAAGAAAAGAAACGTTATGGTTGGTGTTTACTACAGGCTGCCTGACCAAGAGGAACCTATTGATGAACTCTTCTTACCCCAGCTACAAGAGGTTTTGTGTTCATGGGCTTTTCTTGCTAGGGAACTTCAGCCACCGTGATGTCTGCTGGAAAAGTACAACAGCAAGATGTAGACAAGCCAGGAGACTCCTGAAATGCATGGAGGATAAGTTCTTAATAGGTAATAGACATCCTCACACCACCTTAGTCAATGGACCACAAGACAGAGACCAGGGCAGCAAAGTCCCTCACACTGTAACAGATCAGTTTTGTGACCAACCTGAGGAATCTGAATGTACACGAGTCTATGAGACAGCACAAGAAGGATATGAACCTGTCAGAGCAGGTCCAGAGGAGGGCCACAAAAATGATCAGAGAGCAGGTTCTCCTATGAAGAAAGGCTGAGAGAGCCAACTCTCTCAGGGGTTGTTCAGCCTGAGAAAGGCTCCAGGGAGATCTTACTGGGGCCTTTCAGTACCGAAAGGGGGCATAAAAGAAAGAGAAAGATAATCTTTTTAGCAGGGCCTGTTGTGACAGGACAATGGGTAATAATGGGTAAATACTAAAGGAAAGTAAATTCAGACTAGATAGAAGGAAAACATTTTTTACAGTGGTGAAACACTGGAACGAGTTGCCCAGAGAGATGTCAGATGCCCAATTCCTGGAAATATTCAAGGTAAGATTGGATGGGGCTCTGAGCAATGTCATCTAGTTGAAGATGTCTCTCAGTAGGGCGGTTAGACTAGATGATCTCTAGAGGTCCCTTCCAACCCAGACATTTCTATGATTCTATGAAATGAAAAGATATAAAAACTCTGTGAAAGGAAAGCAAAGAATGAGAAGGTGGCAACTCAGCAACATCATGGATCAACCCATTCCAAGAAACAATGGAGGATAACCCATCCCCAAACGACTGATGGCATCCTGGGCAGCGAAGATACATCCTGCGTCTCACTGGCAATATTGACCATAGAAATACCTCACTTATCAGGATACTAGTCCTAATTATCTACTGCTTGTATTAACCAATACAAGAAAGCTGTGTATTCCGAAACTGCATAATTCCTGTTTGCAAAATCTCTGTGCACAGCAAAAGATGTCCACCCCAAAGCAATCCAGTGAGGAAGGAATCTCAAAACCCCAAGGTGGAGGACAGGTAGGTCTCTCACTTAAAGACAATTCCAGTGAAGATGGTATCAGAATATTCTCATGAAGCTCCTGCTTAAGAGACATCAATGCTATGGGACCTCGATCAGTCAAGGACAATTCACCAACCTTCAATGGGATGCTGCCTGTCAATAAAAATTTCTCTGACAAACTGGTGCTGAGGACATGTGGTTCATAAATTTTTCTATTAGGCATCCAACAACCAGTAACTCTGCACTGGGAGACACTGATGGTTGACTCCAGAATACCGCCTGCCTGCTCCTAGCCTTCATTCCTTTCTGCTTCATTCCTTTTCCATCTATGATGAAACCAGACTATCAGTCCTGAGGTCTTAGACATGAAGAGTCAGATGTCAGACACCTACCTGCAAAGCCTTCTGTATAAATGGTACCTAGTATTGGAACAGTTAAGGTACTGATAATAGAGCATGTTGTAGAGCTATTTGGTCAACAAAAGGGCCAGCAGGTGGAAATAAAAACTCAAACCAACAATCTCAACCCTAAGTTTCAGAGCAACTCAGGTTTAATTCAAACTGCTTTACTTAGTTTCATATAATTGATTTTTTTTTTCCCCTAAATTAGGTGCCTAAATTTGGTATCATTTATTGTGGCCACTACACAAAAAGAAAGTTGTCTCTCTAAATCAAGAGTCATGAACTTTGTTTTTCATATGCTAGCATCTGCACCATGAGTGTTAGAGGTCACAATCACTGACAGAGGCAGCTTTTGACTTGATACTTGGCTGCATACTTCCTGAATTAATCTTGTATAACACAAGTAAATAATGTATCACAGCTTATGAACTGCTCATGTGAATAGTAGATCTCTTAAAGAGTTTTGCTTAGAAAAATGAAACTTCATAGTTTCAAAAAGTGAAAATTCAGTGAAGGGAATAATATTAATGAAAGAAAGTCAAATCTAAAGTAGCAGAAGTTCATCACAAAAAAAAAAAAAAAAAAAAAGGAGGACTTGAATAATATATCAGGAAAATACTTAGAGGAAATTCAAAGAAAATCTGGCATCTGAATCCTCCAGCATTTCAATGCAAGTCTAATTCCTTCAATTTCCCCATGAAAATGTGTGCTGAAAAGCAAATGTTGAATCTAAAACCCTGAAAAGAAGGAAAACACATTTTAAGTGAATCTTCTGATTATCCTAATTTATTTCATTTTTGATTTGTGGTGAGGTCTCAGTGTGTATGTGTGTCCATCTTCTCTACTTAGTTTCATTATTAGTAACTGTTTATGAGGAAAAAATAGGATAGTATTGTATATGAATCTGGTTGTTCAGTCTTTTTATTGCTTGAATATCCCTTTCCTAAAAATTAATTCATTGTAGAAATATTGACTATTTCCTGACACAACCTCTGGTATAAGTTATAAAGTGTCATATTATTTCAGCTTGTTGTGAGTGACAAAACCATAGTCACAGAATGCAATTAAAACATGGAAAAGGAAAGAAAGCTTAACATTTTCTCACTCTTTTCAAAATCATCTGCTAGAATGGAGAATGAGTTCTCACTGTTCTTTTTTCCTAGCTCTTCCAGTCATTTTGTGATAATGAAAACATTATAGGGAGACAGAGAATGAAACTTCCTGGGAACTAAGACAACGAGGAAAATCACATATGTTAGTTTTGTTGGGTTTCAGTCTGTGAAAGCAATCACAACTCAAAACAGATTGTGCCTGCAGAATTACTGAAAGAAAGAAGTGGATGAAAATAACTGTAGAATTAAAGAATTAAGTCTTGAAATCTAATCTTTTAGGGAAATGGTCTAAGGACCTGAACAAAATTTATGCCATTTCTTAGGTGAAATTACTTTAAAAGCCAAATTATCCATGATCATAGTGGACTGTACATGACATAAGAAGTGCACTAAAATGTTTATCAAGTACTGTTGAATAAAATATGAAACTATAATAGTAGCATGTTTCCCAAGTACAGAATTTTAAGATCTCAAATTTTATTGACATCAAAGGGGTGTAACACTGCAGGCAACTTTTTAAAAAAATGTGTCCCTACCAGCATATATACTTATTGAATATATTTTATCTTTGCTTCAGAAGTGCTTAGGAGAGATAATAAATTAATGTATTTTATAGCAAAGCAAGTTAGAAAGCAAAATCAACTAGATAATCATAGACATCAGCAGTTTCAGCAAGGCCAAGTGACGAGTCCTGCACTTGGACCACAACAACCCCAGGCAGCATTCCAGGCTTGGGGAGGAGTGGCTGGAAAGATGCCCAGCAGAAATGGACCTGGGCATGCTGGTTGACACCCAGCTGAACATGAGTCAGCAGTGTTCCCAGGTGGCCAAGGAGGTCAATGGCATCCCAGCCTGTATCAGAAATAGTGTGGCCAGCAGGACCAGGAAGGTGATTGTCCCTCTGTACTCAGCATTGTTGAAGCCACACCTCAAATACAGTGTTCAGTTTTGGGCACCTCAATACCAGATGTCAAGATGCTAGAGCGGGTCAGAGAAGAGCAAGTAAGCTTTTTTTTTTTTTTTTTTTTTTTTCTGAAATGGTTGTCAGGCATTGAAACAGGCTGCCCAGGATGATGGTTGAGTCACCATCCCTGGATGTGTTTAAAAGCCATACAGATGTGGTGCTTGGTGATATGGCTTAGTGGTGGACTTGGTAGAGTAGGGTTAATGGTTGGACTAGATGATCTTAAAGGTCTTTTCGAACCTACATAATTCTATGATTCTATAACATCTCAGTAAAAAGGGGAAAAAGATGAACAAGGAACTAGTGACATGACAGCTTTAAAATACAGAAGTTTGGAACTATATAACTTGCTTCTAAATATAAAACATCTCTCAAGTGATGAGAGATATCTAAAAAATAGATTAAGCTGCCTGCCTTGTTTATTTGTTTTGTTTGATGCTACACCAAGTTGTTCACAACAGATAGGCTTATTGACCACCTGGAACATCAGTTAAGCCATAAAATGCAGGGACTGGAAGTTGAATGCAAAATGAGATCACACCTTGAGAACCAGGTAAAGTAATGTAGTCTGAGTTACTGGGAAGACTACCAAGCAGTTCAGAAGACTTATGATGCTACTCTGAAGCCAGGGTATGAAAAAAGTATAGTCTACCATGAGTAACAATTTCACAGCAGAGCTGTGATGATAAAATGATCTAGCAATCATATTCCAGGAAGACTACTAAGAACAATATTTGGTTCCAACACATTTTCAAAGTACTCTTTCTTCATTGAAGGGAATGGTGGTACAGCAGTAACACCTGCATCTAATTCACACTTCATCTACTGTTAAGTTATCTCACCTGCATTCAGCTCTGGAGACCTCAGCAGAGGAAGGACATGGACCTGATGGAGTGGGTCCAGAGGAGGGCCACAAAGATGATCAGGAGACTGGAACACCTCTTCTACAAGGTCAGGCTGAGGGAGCTGGGATTGTTCAGACTTGAGAAGACAAGGCTCTGGGGAGACCTAATCGTGACCTTCCAGTACCTGAAGGGAGCTTACAAAAGACTGGAGAGGGCCTGTTTACAAAGGCCTGGAGTGAAAGGACGAGGGGCAACATTTCTAAATCAGAAAAGCGTGGATTTAGATTAGATGTAAGGAAGAAATTCTTTATCATGAGGGTGGTGGAACACTGGAACAGGTTGCCGAGGGAGGTGGTTGAGGCCCCATCCCTGGAGTCATTCAAGGTGAGGTTTGACAAAGATCTGAGCAACCTGCTCTAACTGAAGATGTCCCTGCTCTCAGCAGGGAGGCTGGACTAGATGACCTCTAGAGGGCCCTTCCAACCCAGACATTTTTATGATTCTATGATAAGTGCAGGGAAAGAAAAATACAGGATCTTTCCATAAAAGTTATTCTTAACATGATTTCACTGTCCCTGACTTGTAAGCGAGACCAGTGCAAAAAAATAAATGTATTCACCAATCTTACAGGATTCCAAAAAGGAGGATTAGGCTGAAGAATCCTCAGAGAAAAAAAAATTTACATAATGATAATCTTTAAGATATGAAAGAATAAGTAATGGAAAGTACAAAGATTGCTTTTCTGGTCTAGCATTGCTGTCAAATAGTTGCTCTGTCAGTTTTACTATGGACATGAATTAGATTGTTCTGGACAGTTCCTCACTGCTTCTGTGGAAAAAAATTAAATACAATCTCATTTCAACAGTTACAACTTTTGTATATGCACCTGTACAATGTATTTATAAAAAATTATATGATGTCCAGATCAATTCTTAAATCTTTATTTTCTTCTTAATTATTCTTTCTGTGTCACACAGAAATATTGTTGAGGCATAGTAAGCTTCAAGAAAAGAAAATAAAACCAGTTTCTTGCTGGGAACAGCAAGGTCTGCAACATCCTTTACAAAATAAAAGTGAAGCAAGTACATGAAAATCACAATATATGGTACATCTTCAGTATATGGTGAAATTTTGAATAGGGAAAGTGTGGGGCCATTGCTGAATGAGGCAGCAGCCCTGATAACTGAGGATGCAGAGAGGCAGAGCTGCTGAACACCCTTTTCGCTTCAGTCTTTACTTCTAAGACCAGCCCCTGTGAACTCCAGTCCCTGGATGAAAGGGAGAGAGCTTCAGGGAGGGATGACTCTCTACTGGCCAGTGAAGACTGGGTGAAGGGCCAGTTACATTAGATGAATGTAGATAAGTCCATGGGCCCTGATGAGATGCACCCAAGAGTGCTGAGTGAATTGGCTGATGTCGCCCTACCACTCTCCATCATTTTTGCAAAATCATGGCAAATGGGAGAGGTGCTGAAGGACTGGAGGAAAGCCAATGTCACTCCAGTCTTCAAAAAGGTCAGGAAGGAGACTTCAGAAAACTATAGACCAGTCAGCCTTACCTCCATCCCTGGAAAAACAATGGAGTGGCTCATTCTGGAGGTCATCTCTAGGCACATGGAAGAGAAGAAGGTTATCAGGAGTAG
>JANIJG010015953.1:0-51544 GCA_024611175.1 Megaceryle torquata
AGCTCTGAGCAACCTGCTCTAGTTGAGGATGTCCCTGCTCTCAGCAGGGGGGTTGGACTAGATGACCTCTAGAAGTCTCTTCCAACCCAGACATTTCTATGATTCTATGTTTTCTGTGATTCTATTAGAAGCTAGAAGAGACATTCATATTTAATTATTGTCAGAAAAAAAAAAAAAACAAAAAACCAGAGATGAGAGAGATGCATATTACAATAATGTTTAAATAACTGGAATAATTTCAGTTCCTAGATATATTCTTTAAATAGTTTGGCCTGTTAAGAATCAGGTGAAAACCTTTTCCTAAAATCACTGAAATCCAAAGTATTCTTGAAGTATCTGAAATGAAAGTGAGGAAGAAGTGCCAATTCCACCAGAGTGATTTTAACTAGATAGAATGATAAAGGAGAGCCATTCTTTTGTTACTTTAATTAATTTTATTTTATTTTTTATTTGTTTTATTTCATCCTGCTTATCAGAGTGGTGGCTCTGACTTCATCTCATTATCATTCATTATTTGTGATATGTACGTGGTGGAGAGGGAGATAAGCACTTAAGATAAATGAATGCTAGATAAGGCTTTCAGATGATATTTCTGCCTTTCTGAAATAAAAACTGTTAAAGGTATGAATGTTTTAGGAGCATCTAGTGTATCTAGTTGAATGTGTACGTTTCAAACGCCAGCAGAAATTTGTGATGAGTGTAATTACAAAAGAATAAGTCATGGGTTTTCTCCTACAAAGCAGAGTTATTTCACTGAGCATTCTGTGTATTTCGTATTAAAATATGTATCTGGCCAATGTATTGAATTAATAGTAAAAAAGTAGCATTAGCTTTTGGAATTATATCTTTGTTTTAGTACTTACACTTGGCATCTAGTTTTCCTTTTATACCATTTTATCCTCCACTGAGTTAAAAGCCAAGCTGTGGATGAGCAGACCAGTAACAGAGCTTGTAAATTCCTTGCTGAGGAACTATATAAAGATGATGCACATTCCTTGGTCAGGACCCTAAGTGGCTTCTTGCAATTACAAGCTTAATCGTCCTGTGATCCAAAAGCTATTGAACCACTCAATCTTATCATTCCTTGCCTACTTCAGCAGCTGAGATTGTAAATTCCTGTAACATGAGTAACGGGTGAAGAATAGTTTAACTAAGCAGTCACCTCTCTACGCATCCATCATACTTGCTGTATAATGGGCATAATAATATTCATCTTGCTTTGAATCTTAACTTACAAAAGAGGAAAATCTGTCTATGTGAATTATTATGATTTATTTTTGTATGACTGTAGTGCACAGAAGTTCATTAACATGGAGCAGAACTTTACTGTGCTAGGTGCTTGCCAGTGTAAAACAGTGAGCTTATATTCAAACTAAAAATTCTGCAGTCTACTTTTCATTATGCAACATTGGTTATTATTATTAATGTCAAAAGCCTCTGTGGATTTATAAGACATTTATTAAACCCTAGATAAAATTTCCTAATCTGAACTGCAAAATCTAGACTCCTCAATCTATAAAATATATGTCTAAAAAGTGACAGATTTTCAGAGAAGGTGAATAACACCAGACTTCTCCTTTTCCAGATACACCAGTGTACGTTTCCCACTCAGTCTCATTTATCTACTAAATCTGGTGTTTAAAAGGTAAGCTGTTTCCTTTTAATGTCACAAAATATTGTTAGGGAAATGGTTGGGGTTTTTTAACCTTTCTGAATTTTCACAACAAGAAAAGCAATCAAAACATTTCAAAAAGAGAGCCTTTGAACAGAGATTACTGTAAAATGTTTAAATCAAAGGGAGAAGAACATAAATGTTTCTGCAGCGGAACCCTGCAAAAAGTGGTTTTCAATGTTCGATTATTTGCTCTGACGCTCAATTGCACAAGTCTCCTCAAGAGTCTGTTACTCTTGGGGGGTGGATAGATTTTCTGGAAAGCCACAACAGTTCTTTTGGTATTCTGTAAATAAACAGGGCAGTGCCGTATCCTGAAGTATTTTAGTTGGACGGTTTAAAGTAAAAGAATGTCTGTTGGAAAATCTGTTTCACTGGTTTAGGCTTTGTGGAGTTTTTTGTTTGGTTGTTGTCATGTTTTTTTTAAACCTGTTAAAAAGTTTGTTAAAACGGCAGATGTAGGCAGAACATCTCTGATCATTCTGTGGCATGAAGCATTTTCCTTTGTATGAATTGCTAGATGATTATTCAGTCTTCCTGAGATTATGTTCAACATTATCTCATCTCAGAATGGCTTGAACTATATAAACAACATGAAATAGAAAACCAAAGGGATTAATATCTCTTGGGAGCAGGAGGATATCTCCTCTAGGAGTTATGGGGCATGTGACTGGTTCTGTCCTGGTCAGAGTGGGTAATAAGAGCTTCTCCTCCCCCTGCTGTGATAATCAGAGTGTTTGGGCTGGTTTGTTCATAAGAATGGTGTAGGACTAGTGAAGTTAGACACCTGTTAGATGTCTCAGGAGAAATAAACTGGAATAGAATTTCTCTTCACCATTAACTAGCAGAGATGGGTATGAGAGAAAGCTGGGCATGCAGGAGGTTGCCTCTCATCCACAGAAACTGAGAGTGTTTCTTTAAAGTCAGTGAGATAATTAGAAATCAAAAGTCACAATGCATAGATTATCACACATTATCAAAATTTGCCTACTCTGATGTATTTCTTTTTGCCAGAATTGCCAATCACATGCATTAGACATTTCAGTAAGTATCAAAAATCATGTGTCTTTAATAAAAGAACATCTTTATGAATGTCTTATATTGGGGGTGATTGCTGAACCTTTGCATCTTACATTTTCAAGATTTTCTCTACAATGGCAATGTCTAGTATATACTTTTTTATCTATAAATTATTCTACTTCCATCTGATTTCAGAAATTGCAGCTTGAAGAACATCAAATGATGTTATAGTTGTGATATAATTGAAGGATTGGTGACACCACTGTTTCTTAGAGTTATCATATAGATGGAACATAAATAATCTTGGAGTTAATCATGCTTTAGTGCTTTGCAGTTGTTAATGGGAGATGTGTGCTGCATTTGTGCTCTGCCTTTGGCTGTTGCCGATTCCAAATATTTTGGCCAAAATGAAAGTTATTCTTAACAAGTTCTGTTGTTGTGACGACTGCAGATTTTCCCACTGACCACCCTAACAGGGGACTGATGCCTGTTATGTCCTTTGCAGAGCACAAAGGCCTACATTAATAATTATCAACAGCTATTACTGAGTAACTTGGAAAACTGCACATTATTCTTATTATTATTAATGCACTTTGTACTGTCCATTTAAGTAGTAGTGATTCTGGGTATGCACTGGCGTCAGTGAAGTGAGACCTCTAAAACTGAAGAATCACAGATTTAGTACAGTTTTCTCCTGCCCCTGTGTATTGGATCTGTGCACACTTAACAATCATAACTTCAGCTTTTGACAACTTTTTTTTCCCCAAGTTTCATTGTGGACACAAAATGCTTCTGAGACATCTTCCCCTACCCACACACAGGTATCCTGAAGTTGAACTCTCCCTACCTCTGCTTTCCAGGCTCTCTTCTTCCTCCTCTGAAAAGCAGATTCATTGCACCTTACACCCCATTCTAAGCCTCCCCTTCTTTTCTATGTGGGCAGCCTCTGAGTGGTTCTTTATTTCTCAAATTTAAGTTAGAAATTGCCTAAATATGAAATCTTTCCCTGATGTTTTACTAATGGGGCAGGAGTTGCACTGGGCTCTGTGACCTTGGCTTTCTGAAAATGGCTGGTTATCTTCTGGCTCAAGGTGAAAGGATGGAGAAGGGTGAGTCAAAATAAATATGCGTATATTCTTTACAATACAGTAGCTTCTTTTTTTCCCTAAAGCTGTCACTGGCTGGAAAAACTAGAAAGAATAAGCTCTGAACCAGGTGCCATTTGCTTTCATTTTCACAGAGATTGCACTAACAACAAATACCATCAAAGTTTGCCATTTACACTCCCTTGAAAGTATCAGAGGAGAAATCCCAAACTAAACCAAAACCAGGAGGGGTTTATACTGCCTGACAGTCCAAGAGAGAGACTAAAAGCTTTTTTCAGAGTCCTAAAGGGGACTGGGAAAGGTAATGAGAAATTAAAAGAATATGAGAATTAAATGCGTTTCACCTCTATTCTTTCCTCATCCAGAGTCCCTTGAGAAAATTCTGTGGCTGAGGACTGACAAACTGGTTACTGATTTCTCTGCAAGATCACTTAACATCTCATTTATAACTTCATAAATCTTCTCTTCTTCCTCTCTTTTTTTTTTTTTTCCATCGAGGCTTCTAATTTCTCTAGTGTGCAAAGGCTACTCACACTTTTCTCTGCCAAGCTGTTGTTAGGTTTTGCGTGTCAGTTATGATCCTTACCTGTTTTCTTTACAGGCTCTGGCATCTTCACTCTTGCTTCTGATGAAGCTCCCACTTGTATCTAGAAATCAGGGTCCAAGCTAAACAGGAATGAGGCTGCAGGGCTTTTGAGACCCCCTAAAGGAAGACTCAGTGGAAGCCCCCATCCTGCTCCTCCCCCTTGATCCCCCACTGTTGTCAACTATGGCACCTTATCAACAGCGGGATGCACTTGACAGGCTACATTAGCTGGGATAAATATAGCCAAGTTCCAGGAGCCAGAGAGCTCAAACCACCCAACACTGGCTACCACCGATCTGTTGGTACAAACCAGAGCACAGCCTGATGCAGCACACGTGTGCCAGCTTCACGTATGCGTTGCTTTAGGAATCCCTACAGTGCTGTTTCTACAGCACATTGGGCAAGCTAGCTCTGATAGATACATCTCCTGTCTGCTGGTTCTGTCCTTGCTCTCACTATCTGTCTGCTTGCATTCTTCTTCCTATTTCGGTCCCTGCTATTGTTACAATTTGTCAGAACTAACAGCCCCTTGGAGGCTTTTTAATTATTTCCTTTTTTTTTTTTTTTTTTTCTATCAAAGATTGTGTTTGCAGAACTAAATGTGAACCTTCAGGAAAGAGCTTTCAGAGACAATGACACATTACTGACATTTGCAGTCACAACTACTTAAATAGTTTCAGTCCTCCCTCTCCATCCACCCACTTGATCCAAAACGTATTTCTTGAAAACTAGCGAGGTTTTGTTTGTTTGTTTGTTTTCTTTTAAGTACCATTTAAAAAATAGTTCCAAGATTCTATTTGATACCTCTAGAAGTTTTAATTTTGCCTAATTAAATAGAAAAGATCTGGGGGAAAATCTCACTAAAAATTAATTCTGGTATTGCCATTTCATGCTTTGGTCATCGCTTCTTATTTATTCATACATTTAGCACATGTCAAAATAGTCATTGTGGACAGTCATCCCCCTATTGCCTTGGTGACATATCCATTTTCTGTCACTTTTGTCTGTTTCATTTTGAGTTTTATCAGAGAAAGTCTGTAGGCCAAGCGTTTAGCACATTTTGGCTACCACTAGTATTGAAGAAAGAATTAAAAAAAACCCAAGCAACCTGTGGTTTTCAGTTTTTCCAGTTTTACTAGCCTGTAAAAACCTCAATCTGAAAGATTTCTGCTTTTGACAGGGAACTCAGAGTAGACGAATGTGCACATAACCCATCGGTTTCTGTACTTAGTGTCTGTCTTTCACATCTGACTCTGGGTAGACAGGTAGGACAAATGTGAACATGCAAGAATGTCTGCTGCTACCTTTCTGGATTTGGGGCCAAATACTTCCCTGAAGGAATTTTTTACATATGAGTGAGGAAGGTGGGCATCTTAAATATTTCTTTTAAGTTCTTGGAACTCTCAATATTACTGATTCACCTAAATTTTTCATTTCTGTCTAAAGTGACTGTAGGTCCTCGGGCTCAATACTTTCTGGTAGTGGTGATACCAGTGTTGAAATACACATTGTAAAAATAGGAATTCTGTTACTAATTCTGAATTTTCCAACTTAGAATTTTAATATCCTCTTTTCCTGGGAGAGCAGAAGTTGCCATTCAGTGTCTGAATGGCTGTCTTCTGTACTTTGGTCATAGCAACTCCTTTCTTTTTTTTAGGACACAAAATACAGCTGTATAAATCTACCCTAAAGCACTTTAAACCTGATGTTACATATGGAAATATTTTCCTTTGTTTGCCACTTTCTTATTGTCAGTTAATCATCTGTAAAATTGTCAGGCACGTGTCTGATGATGATGTGTCTGTAAGAGGTCACTTCCATCATGCTGGCAGTGATAGGAGAGTCCTGCTTCCTTCCTCCAGGGCAAATGGGGAGTTTATTCTGCCATCGCATGGCTTGCACCATGACTGTGTTCATGTAGTTCTCTGGAAAATGATGGGGTGATCTAAACCAAGTTGCTATTCAGAGGGGATACAGTCATTCATTAGATTGAATTCTAAGGGTGTGTTGTCTGAGGGTAGTATCCCAGTGACTACCTGTGAGACATTCAAGTTAGAGTACAGGAAGTTCCACCTCAACATGAGGAAGAACTTCTTTAGGGTAAGAGTTGTAGAGCATTGGAATAGCCTCCCCAGAGAGGTTGTGGAGTCTCCTCCTCTGGAGACTTTCAAGACCTCTCTGGATGCATTCCTGCGTGATGTGGTCTGGTTTTGTCCTGCTTTGGCAGGGGGCTTGGACTCAATGATCTTCACAGGTCCTTTCCAACCCCTAACATTCTATGATTCTGTGATTATTTTGTAGTGAATTTGAAAGTAGTTTATGCTAATCTGAAAAATTTAATATGCCAGGATAATAGGTCACTAAAAATATGTAGTAAGGTGATGAAGCATTCACGCTATTTTTTAGGAAGGAAAGCTAGACAATATTCTGTGCATTTCTTTATTAATAATGTAGGGAGGACAGTGTGCAGTTGTTCATCCCAACAGTGCTTGCTGGGATCACATAAATAAGTTTATTCTGTTTTGCACTCTCTCCTGCTTATTTATCACAGATACTAGAAACTATTTTAGACTTGAAGAGCTAAGGACTCTTCTAAGTGGCTGGGAACATTTTCCCAATACATTTCATGTTTCCCAACCTTTCTATGTGTTTGGGTTTTTTTTCCCCCCTCTGTTTAAATAAATACTTGTTATTTAATATTCCTTTTTCCTTTTCATAAATGAGTTTTCCACTGATGACAACACCTGACATATTTAATTTATTTTATTTATTTATTTTTAATCTCTTTCCTCAGGGTTTCATTTTCTCTATTTCATCTCTTTCTTACTGTAGATTTGATTCTTTCTGTAAACATTTAGTGGTATAGATTTAATTCAGCAAGTTACTGGAGGACATGAATAACTTTAAACGTGGACTTAATTCTGACTACTTATATGCTCAAAATCATATTTAATTTAAGTTTAAGTGTGCTAAGTCAGTCCCTTAGCTGGTTATTCTCCACAGATACTTCCTGGGGTTCAGAATCAAGTTTAGTCTGAGGAGGGCATGAGTTACTTCTTCACCACAATGAGACAGAGCCATGAGAACGATCTACTGTGATGCAGCAAAATGGTCCTATTCCAATTGTAGCTTCGCAGCTTTTGTGGTTTTACATGTTTTTTAAAATAGTGTCAACATGTTCAAGGCAGAGCAAAGTGAATGTTTTCTCTGCTATTACACTTCTGGTTACCAGGTGGCAGCATTGTTGTAATAGTAAACTTTTTTCTAGCATTTTCTACATTATATTTTATGTAGCCACTCTTAATAACAAAACTGCTATGCAAATGGCATCAATGACAGTGATGGCTACACTGGCCCACAAGAGGTGTGTAGTGGATTGTGATAACTACTTACTAGTGCAGCTCAACACTGGGCCGTGTGAAGTTTCATCCAATATTCAGATGAAACGGATGTGCGAACACAGTGAAGCAACGTGTAATAAATGGCTCTGAGGCTTTGCTAAAATAGTGAAAGAGAGGGAAAAGAGTGTCCTTCCTTGTCAGAGGAATTATCTTGCAAGTGAGATATTACTGTTCTGTGCCTCAGATGGTGGCTTTCATCATGTAGTTCAAAGTCAGGTTCAAAAGTAGCGGTAGTAGGTGGCCTACAGTGACAGGCCCTGTGATGTATCTTCCTGATTTTGGAGAGCTGCAGCATGGCTGAGGCAGAGAAACTTGAGGATTTAGTATCTAAAGACAAAGTTAGCAGCACCTCCTTTCTAGAAAGACTGCCCAACTTCCTATTAAAGGCTATACTTTTAGATGGCTACCACTTTGCCCCAGTGTATCTATCCAGGTGGAAGAATCTATATTACTGTTTTACTTTGGGCTTTTAGTTTCTGTCATGCCATTTGATTTCTTATCTGTGTCTCTGTTTATTTGTCTCTCTTCCTTTCAGTTTTGTTTTGTGAAAATATCACCTCCTTCATGATTCAGCGGTTTCTGGGGAAACTGTCAGGTTCCAGGGGCTGCAGATCTAGTGTGGATGATGGGATAGCTGAGCTGGCTGGGTGCAGAGCTCAGGGCCAGCAGGAGGCATTCACTGAAGTGCTGTGCCCACAAAACCAGGCAGACTTTCCTTTCTTCTTTTGAAACACACAGTTTTGGGGTGTACAGTGCAAAGGTGCTTGGCCTCACTGACAGAACTTGAGTTTATAAGGCCTAAGTAATGTTGACCTTCCTCATTTGAGCTCCAAATATCATATCCCTCAGGCACGTACAAAATGAAGGGCAAAGAATTGGACCTCCAGAGAGAGAAGGGAACACACCAAGTAGAGTGGGATGAGGAAATAAAAGTATGTGATTGAAAGGTACGGGTGGGAAGAAAATTGAGGCTAAAGGTTGTGGGAGGGGGTTGAAATAGATCCTCAAAGGACAAGAATATTGAGTGGAGTTCTGGAGTACAAATGGGATGGAGGGAAGAGAACTGGGAGTCAGTAGGTGATAAGACTGAAACTGTAAGAGGATGTGGGATGGGAAAACTATAAATGGCTGAGCAAATATATTGGAACTGAAAACCATTCACATAAAGAGAAGCTAACTGGAGATATATGTGGGAAAAGTTGGTCTGAGAGAAAGAAATAAGACTAGTTGGGCAAAAGTTGAAACCTGACATTGAGAATAAAGCAACTGGGATCTGCTAAATATAGAGGTGTCTGGTGGCTGAGTCTAGGGATGGAGAAAAGTTGAAGGAAAACCTATGAGTGGATAGCTGTGACTGTCTGAGAAAGGAACAAGAGTGTTGGTGGGTGAGAAGAACTGGAAGAGGGAGTTTCTGAAGAAGCATTCTAGAATTGTTTCTAAAAGCAAACACTCAAAACTCAGAAAATTAGTTAGTGAAATCTAAAAGAAACCCAAACCAATTTGTATACGCAAATGCCCAGCTTGGAACCCAAACATTCTTCACTTTGCATAAGGCAGAGGTGTCGGAGCATTTGACCACTGATGCCTTTGTGCAAAGAGCTTCTCATATGAAGAGCACTGCTGCTGTGCTGCTGGGGAGTTAAAACAAAAGCTCAGAGGGAGACCTTAAAGCACAGAAACTGCATTCCTTCCTACCACAAAGCCGCTTCCTCAATCCTTTGCATAACCTTGGTCTCCCCAACACCTCCTCCCACCCTTCCTTCTCCTCCACCACCTCCTGCTAAACCTTATCTGCTCTACCACATCCTCATTCTCCTCCTGTCCATAGACTGCTCTGCTCATTCTCACGTACTGCTTTGGCTCCCCAGTAGTAAAAACTAATGCTGTGAGGAACTGAAGGGAGATGTGGCTGTGTGAGTGGAGAGGATGGAGAGAAACAGAATGGAAGGAAAGCTGCCCTGAGAAACCTGATCAATTGTCCTGCTTTGAGTAGGGGGTTGGATGAGTTGATCTCCAAAGGTGCCTTCCAACCTAAGTTACTCTGAGATCCTGTGTGGTGATGTGAGATGGTATGAGAGGAGTAAATGGTGCTAAAGCAGACACAGATGAGTTGTGACTGAGAAAATGAGAAAGAATGTCTGCAGCCTACTGCTCTTTTCACGTCCTTTAGAAGAAGCTGATGTTCCCCAGCTTCTTGCAATAGGACTGTGATGACTTGGGTTATATACAGGCCTGCCTGATAGCACAGGCTCATCTGAACCAACTGAATTGCAACATGCAAATTTGTTGGAGAGGAGAGGTGAAAGTTGATGAAGTTTTATCTGTTTACAGTTACTTCAAAGAACAAAGCTCTTTGGCTACTTGACTGCAGTATGACATGAGGCGGTTCATTATGGTAGCTTTGTTTATTGCAAGCATTACAATTTTTGTGGTTTAGGTGTACGGGTATGCGAGGTTACGTAAATCTAATTTGAATATTGCTTAGAACAAGAAAAGGTGGTGAGATAGCAAGTTAATGCACAACATAAATAAGAAATAAATGCAAATCCTTGGAATTGGTACCCACAGAGAGCTGTAGTCTGTCATATCATAGTCCTTTCTACCAGTAATCCATAAATTTTATATACACAAGAGCAGGACTGCCATGGGGAAGATACTGTTCTGGGCTTTGTCAAAGAAAAAAATACTGTATTGTCATCAGAGATAAAAGTCTCTGCTATGAAATGACAATGTGCAGTTAGAGGATAAGCAAAATTAAAGCGATAGAGTAAATAAACAGAACTGAACTGTCAAGTGATATATGTACTTGTTATGAAGTTGGTACTGTAGTTTGATGATTATAAAGTGAATTTTGTTGTGTGGAGATTTGAATGAGGAGGGAAAAAAAAACTAGAAAGAAACAGAAGAAAGAAAAAGACATTAAGGGATACAATATAAAAAGTAAACTGAGGCAGAAGATTTACCAAGGCAAAAAAACCCCTGGCAAAGTACAAACCGTAAGCCCTACTGTAATCAAAAATGAAGACAAATACAGATTCTAACACTCTGGAAGTATCTTGAGATGAGGCTACAGAGATAAAATTTAATGAGGGAAAAGACAACAAATCAAATGAATATATTAGGATATGTATATGTATATTTTTTCAGGAACTTTGGAGTGTTGGATAAATGTGGACTGTTAGGCAAACCCAAATGATTACACCTTGAACTGCAGTTCTGTCTGGTATAGGTGAGTAGCAGCTCAGATCTAGAAACATCTAAAACTCCCTGACTGGGTAAAATTAAGAGATATATGCTACCTCTGTAAATTATTAGAAGCAGCTAGTACAATACAAACAGTGCAATTTTTCTACCTTCTACACCTCTGATGTGTGGCTGAAGGGTGTCTAAAATATCATAGGAGGTTCAGTATTTTGGATTTAGCTCAGCAGTAGTTTTCTGAATAATAGTTTTCCACAATAATTGGTTAGGAACTAGTCAGCAGCTAATAAAAGTGGTTGGTTTTTTTTAAAGCAGGCTGCAAAGGTCATATATGTTAGATATCCAGCTATAGTATGAATGCTTGCTTTGAAAGAGGATTGATGATCTCTAACAGCAGTGGGCTGCAAAATGTTTCTATAAATGTGTGCTAATCATGGGTCATCTCTCCAGATAATGGCATGGCCTACCTTTTTCCAGCATGTCTGCCTGCCTGGTACTTGTCCACTTTCAGAGAAAAAGAAATTCTTGCTTCTCTGTAATTTCCCCGAACCAGTTATTTTGTCACATTAATTTTGGTATTTTTCTCTAAAACAGCCAAAGAGCTTCTGCTTTCATGTGCAACTAAATGGCAATTAATTCAGCTTGATTAGACAGCCTACTATCCAGACCAGTTTGATTGGATGGCATACAAATGGTACTGTGTCAGAAAAACACTATCAATTGGTCTCCTTCACAGCTGCAGCACATGTTTATTCAGCCTCTTTATGCCCCAGATGAAAAACCTCACCAGAAACAGATGGGGAGTGAGTATTTTTAGAAACAGTATTTCAAAGCATTAACAAGAGGAAGAGAAAAAGATTTCAACTTTGGAGATAAAGAAAATTGTAGGCCTACTTGTTAAAGTATATATTATAGTATTAAAAAAAAAAAAAAATTATAAATAATACTGTCCCCAGAAATATTTTTCCTCAGATTCTTGCATTTCCATGTTGCTTGTGGCCAAAACCAGTATAAAATGGAAATTCTTCAAGTACAAATGCTGCCCTAAAATACTCTTTTGTAGTAATGCACAGTGCTCAAATAGTTGAAAGGTTCTTGTTGTTTCTGTTTGGATGTTTATTTTAGTTTTCTATTATTTTTCCAGCATCTATATGCTTTCTATGGAACACTTGCTAGGAAAATGGAAAACTAGGTCTCTGAGATCTATGAAGGTTTTTTGATAAGCTCTAGTGATAGCATAAAATTCTCCAGTTAGCTCACCAGTTAGCTCTTTTCAGTCAGCATAGTTTTCCTGCAAGAGGAAATGATCCTTCTCCTCCAAATGATAGTGTCAGAGAATGATCAGTTCTGCTTTTCAAGCTGTTTTTGTGATAAATATATTTTTAAGAAGAGAGGAATTAATCCTCTAGTTTTCTTGAATATCAAGTCTGTTAAGTCTGATGAGGGCAAATGTCTTTTATCTCTCTCTAATATCAAGCCAGCAGTGGAGAGTCATCATCAGTACCAAGCAGAAAAGTCCCGAGTTTCTAGCTCAGCACTGAAGAAATCCTAATTATGTCTGTGTTTAGTGGTGTTCTGTTCTTCTGAGAGCTACCTTCAGTGTCTTCAGCTTCCATCCTCCAATTGCAATATGGATGCAGATGGAGTTTATATGAGTCTAATTTACTATTACATTGTGGTTTATAGGAATTAAATTCTTACCATACAGTTTCAGAAACCAAATCTCTTCTTTAATTATTTTATGGCTTTGACATATCCTAGCCCTAATTGAATAAAAAATATTTGACTAGGAGAATATATGTGTTCTTCAAAGAACAGTAACTGAAAGTTGGTTTCCAAGATTTTTTCTAAGACTGAAAGGTAATTTCTATTTATTACTGTTCTTGTCTTGCATAGAGAAAGTTCTGAAGCCTTCACTTGCTTTTAACTCTCAGTTGATTTCTCACATTGTTTGATGTATTTATCATGTTCATGAACTGGGAAGAAGAATTGGGAAGTACTATATTGTGATATGTTTTAAGCAAGAGCTTCTTTCTGTTTGGCTCCAAGGAGACACTGTAGCCCAGTAATGTCACCAGACTTTTGACTTCCACAGTGAGATTGTTAGTGCAGATAAAACTGACTATGTTTAGATCTAAATTCCAGAAGTCAGGTCTGTAAGAAGCTCATCACTTTATTTCTCGTTTCAGTGAGGAGCAAGATCTAAAAAACTTCCAGTTAGTTATGTTAGTTACAACTTCCAAATTGTCTTACTCGGCATTTCTTCCACATTTTAACACTGTTGAACAAAACCCTTCTCTTCATTCTAGACCTATCTCATATCACCTCATCTATTTTGGAATAGTCATGATAATATTTCTTGATTTCTGAGTGCTCGAACACAGTTGAGGTGTGTTAAATAACATTAAAAGTTAAAATGCAAATTTCCTTAGTGTTGGTTGACTTTGGTTTTCTTTTCTGAGTTTAGATGTACTGGATAACTTTACCATGGTATCTCAGGTGTTGAATTATCTTTTATTTTGCATTTTGAGTGTAATCTATACAATGCAGTTGTTATTAGTTACTATTAATTGTTTTACAGTAGGGACTAAAATCCACACTTCAAAGCTTGAAAACCTTTTGTGCTAGAATTCTGCAAAGACATTAATAAATACAACTTATTTCCCAGCAAGGTTCGTAAGCTCAAGTCAGGATATCACTGTGGAGGTAAGCAAGCAAGAGGAAAGAACGGGAGCAGGAAAATAGTGAAACCACAGAAGAACATGGTTGTTATGTTCTAAACCGGATAGAGCTATAAATGCCATTCTTGGTATAAGTGAATAGAAATTATTCAACTGTCAGGGCTTAATTTGCACAGGAAAAAATAACATATATATATATACACACATATTTTAAACCAGACTTCAGTACTGTAGTCTCTTTAACGGTAACAGATCTCACTTATTATCTTTGTTACTTAGTTTGACAGCACTGATGATGTTTCTAAGTAAATTAAAAAGCAGTGACAGATGAATAAGGCCCTGTAACCCAATGTGGCTTTTGCTCAGGTACCACATGTGAGTTGTATCTGCATAACTGAATACACATGAAATTTGTTTGTGAAGTAATCATTTATTATGCAAACACCAAAACTTCATTATATCAAATTTTATTAAATATATACATGTTATTACTATTTAAAAGAATGAGTATCATTCCAAGATCTGCAAACTTCTCTCTAGCATTGAGAGCTGCAGCAGAGCCTGTATTAATGCTAGTTTGAAAGCTGTAAGCTAATGCAGTGTCACTTTGAATGACACAGCACTACCTTTGAAGGCAAAACTTCAGCTGTATTCTTTAGTTACAATACAATCAAAAAAAAAAAAAAATCCTATCAATAATATATTTGTACATTGTTTAAATTTCCCAACTCTGTCCAACTTGTAGAATGGAAGCAAAGAATTCTGTCACGTTTAGGATTCTCAGATGCTGAAGAAGGGAATTCGTACCAGAAACATCTGACAGTAAAGGCCATTTAAAGGCAGAGAAGGGGGCACAGGAAGCAAAGAGAAAGATGCGTCCATCTCCTCTGCTGGTATCCAGCCAGGAGGTCTCAATATTTTTCTTGCTTAGGGTCCAATGGCCTCAGTGAGGATAATGCTTCCTATCAGTGAGCCCCCTTCCCATCACCTCTCCACTAAACTGGTAGGTCAGCTTCTTCTTGACTTTCTTGACCTCCCCTGTCTTGCCATAGTTTCTCAAAGCACGTGCCATCTTCTGGTAGGTCATTTTCTTGCGATTGCCTTTCTGGATGCCCCAGCGATGTGCCAATGCTTCTTTATGTTTGGAGGAGAACTGGAAAGTACCTTTTTCCTTGTCTACCCACCAGATGCTGTCCTTCATGTCTCCACTGCGAAGGAGGTCCAGAAGGAACTGATAGAGACGTATCTTTTTCTTGCTGCCTGTGTGAGTGTCAGAGAAGAAAGGCAGTGGAATATTAGAATTATGGTGTAGCTCCTGGTGAAAGAGCAGAATGCATATAATTCATCTCACTTTTTCAGCTAGCTTGTCCATCACATAACTTGTTCAGTTTGCAAGATTTATAACAATAGACAGTGTCCTGCTGTGAGGACTCAATGTGGATTGATGTACAAAGAAGAAAAAACAAGAATAAGGAATTTCAAAGGCCAAACCCTTGTTTTGTAATTAATTTGCTAGTTTGAAGCTATCTGGTAAACATTGCTAATTTGAAACTAATCTGAAGCTTGTTTGGTCAGGTTATACAGAACCTGACTTTCAGGTACTGAGCAAAGAGACGTTGTTCCTTGACCTTCTTGCCTTGCTTTTAATAGAAATTGGAGTAGAAATGGCAAAAGCCGTTTCCATTCAGGAAGCTTGACTAGGCAAGCTGGAAGGGGGAAGTGGGAGTATGTGAAGAAATTTTTTTTGAGTTAGGGACAAAAAATTGGGAGGAGAGTGACAGGGAAAGCGGAGCTTTGGCAGGGGGGGTAAAATACTAGCACAGTGGTTGAACGGTTTTATTCATTATCATCATGGTAATGTAACAGCTTCTCAGCACATAGCATGACAAAGTCCCTCTTGTCTTCACTGACCTGTTTCTCCATGCATAATTCCAGGCCCAGGGTCCACACCATCAGTCTCCCCATCTGATACCTCCAGTGGGGGGCTCTGCCGCTCTATGTCCTCCTCATCAGAACTGGGCTGCGGTGGAGAGGAGTACTGTAGGCACATCCGGGGCAAGTAGGACACCTTTGGGAGAAAAGAGTAGTACAGGGAGGAAGTAGACAGCGGGGCACCAAGTTAAAAAAAAGGAAATGTCATGGAGAGACTTACAGAGAAAAGGAGGGAGAAGGTAAGAGCTGTATGAGATTGGTTGGGGTAATACTGAGTGACTAAGCTGTTAACGCTTACAATAAGTGCTGTGCAATTAAGAAGCGCTTCCAGATAACAGTCAACACTTGCACCGGTACAAAGACTCACCTTTACAAGAGGGAAGGCAGAATAAGGTTGTGAAAGTCAGAACTTTCCCATATGTTATGTCCTATGCAAGTGCTATTACCCCTCTTCCTCCATACCTCCCCAAAGGTAGCATAGTTCCTAATGAGTGTCTGGTCCCTGTTGCCTATCCCCAGTGTAAAACTGCTTTTGAGAACAAATGTTTTTCTAACACAGACCTTCTGGAACTACTCTTAAATTTGAAAAAGGTGAACAGTTCTGCCCTAGTATCACTGCGCTGGCTCTGTTGCCCTCTTCCTTTCTCAGGCATATTACCTTCTGACAGCGCTGGATGCCTAGGAGCAGGATTGCTTCCAGCTCTGGAGGTGGACTTAGGTGGCTCTGTCAGCTTCCTCTCCTGAATTTCCCTCATGAGGAGGGGAATAGCCTTAGCAGTTAGATAAAGGATACATTATACTGTCTCACAGTCTCTCTTCCCAAGTGGCTATCTGAAAATTCCCCATTAATGGGGATTTCTCATCTGCAAAGCCAGTTTTTGTGCTAAATTCTCGTGCCCATATATAGAGGTGTTGTCAGGAGCAGTGTGGAATATACCTCAGCTCTGTAAATTCTCAGTTGCAGTCTGGTTTTTTAGGGGTCATGACCAGTTGCCATGAATTATTGCAGCTTCTTATTTAAGTATGAGAGAACAGTCTGAGAGGCAGGGAGTAAGAATTCAAATCCTCCATTAAAAAAAAAAACAACCAACCAACATCCCCCAAACCCAGCAGCATACAGAACATGGTCTTGAGCCCCACAGGGGCCTTAGGCACCAAAAGGAGTGGGTGTTACTTCATGAGTCGCACCACCCGCCCCATGCCGGGTGGTGCCGATGAGTTTAGCACCAGCTTAGAATGTCCCAATAAGGAGTGTGCAAAGGGCTGGTTTTGGGGCACAGCAGCTGGCAGTTAATGAGTTGGCAGATTGGCTGGAGCCGATCTGGCAGGAAGGCCAGGATTGGGTAAGAGTGTGTGTAAGCTTCCTGCCAGATCCCCACCAGCGAAACTTCAGCCCTCGCCGCAGTCACCTTTAGCTTTTTTACAGTTAAGAAAGCTGCAGCCTCGAGGGTAGGAAGGAAGGAAGGAAGGGAGAGACTGCCGTGGGGGGAAGGGGAATGAGCAGGTGGGACAATGACTTACAGCAGAGGGGAACAGAGACTGGTCTCCCTGCAAAGAAAAAGGCTGTGGAAACCTGGAGTATGTTAGGGGTGTGAGTGGGACTGAGTCTGGGGCTAGAGGGAGAAGGAGAGTGATGTGGAGGAAGCAGGGGGAATGGTGTCTCACAAGCAAAGGGAGTTGCCAGAGGCTGACCTGGGGAGTTGAGTAAGCTTCCCCTACGCTGTCCCCACTTTCCCTATCTGCTGTATTTTTGCTTACACTTACTTTGCACCTGAAACTCAGCGTACATACCGTGTCACACAGTTATGTTACACAGAGCCACAGAGGACCTGCTGGTGTGTTTGATGGGGCCAGGTAACTAACACAGTCCTGGAGAGAGAAAGCTTAAGAAACTGCTAGCTGGTTTCTGTATTCTGATGTTGTCTCAGGGTTCACAGTATCCATTTGTGATGTGACTCTTCCTAAACCTCTTCACAGTTTTCCAACATTTTCTTTCCTTCTCCCTTCAGAATGTCTCTTTGTGAGACCACCTGTTGGCAGGCTAACAAAACCTTTTTAAAAAACCCTAAGAACAGCTCGGCCTTCAGATTTCATTTCACAAAACAATGTGAAAATAACAGCAAATTAGAGAAATATCTTTGCATGTTCTTCATGTATTTGCAAACCGTAATTCCAATACTGCACAACAAACATGGATGCAGTTGGTAACTGGCAAATTCAGTGGAGGAGTAAAGCTTGCTTCCTGCTTCTGTTTCCTTGAAAATGCCTTGAATAATAGTATGTGTGGCCTGGGACTGTGCCTGAGATGCTCCAGAGTCTGAACCTCAGAGCATGCCAAGTACCACTGTAGGTTAACGTAAAAAGCCAGCAATCCCCAGCTGGTAAGGAATAGGAGGGTAGTGGTGAATTTTACCCGCTAATATCTTCTGCAGCAAGGGGTGGGGCAGAGAGAGCACGGTGCTTTTTGTCAAAAGTTGCAATAAAAATTAATTCTCTGCCTTTTGTCCTGAAATGAGAGCTGGTAACTGGGATAAGCAGAAGCACCCTCTTGTTTTCTGGTGGTGCTTCCAAAGACATCCATAACGGGTCTAATTTTGATTCTTTCCTTTTGGTTGTCAGTAACAGTCAGTCATTATGTATTAGCAATTGCCGGGAGTAACTGAAACGACTTGAAGATACCCACAGACTGCCATTCCATGAAGCATCTTTTATATTTGTAACTTTATGTTCCTAATTCTTTGTTTGTCTCTACATCTTATATTCTATTCCTGATTTTATTTCAGAGTAGTAGGTGAGAAATTTGATGGCTTGCTTTCTGTAAATTTCCCGTTGACAGTGTTAATTTACTCATTCCATATTTTTCTTTATTTGTTTTTGATCAATAGAGTACACAATTGCACTTTGCTTCGAACAAAGAAGCCCAAAATGACAACTCTGGCATGCAGTTTCTCTCACAGAAGATCAGCAATGGCACCATTATATGCAGCACTGTAATCAGCAAACCCATTTGACTCTGACCTCAGTCCTGCTCTGCCTTGTATTCACCACTTTGTATGTAGCTTGACTGCCTTGGGAAACTTCTCAAGACAAGATCACCCAGCTTTCCTACTGATCCCAGTAATGACTTTGGGCATATTCTTGTAGGATCAAGAGTTAAACGTGACCTCCACACCCACTTTGCTTACTATCTTTGCAGTATGATGGAACCCCTTGCAATTTCAACTTTTGTGATAATTCCCTGGCACTCTGGTGACTGTCTTTACTGCACAATATGGAGTGTCTTTTTTTTACAGTGAGATGACTGGCTTAATGTGAAATCTGAACAGAGACAAGACAGTGTGTTTTGGCTTGTGAGTTATTTACTTCCAGGTGAAAACATAAGTAGATTATCCTCAGGCTGTTTCACTGTGGTAAAGTTACCAGTGACTCATTTTTGTTAGCGTTTTTTGTACAAGTCATGGGAAATTGTCAGGGTTGCTTGGAAGTATTTAAAACTTTCCTACTACTTTGAGTCTCCGAATACTTGCCAGTAGTCATGGATACCTTGCTATGACAATGCATAGCTTCTCGGGTCCAGTTCCTCTGTGGAATTTCCAAACAGCTGATTTTCATTCCAAATTAAACACAGTTTTGAAATTTCAGAAACCTCCACAAAGTGTCATTATCTTTTCAGGTATGGCTTGAAGATCCTAACTTCTTGTTGTGCACATAAAAAGAATGCAGAGTTTTCTGACAAGTGCTTGTGCAGTAAGAACGTGTTCAATTCACTCCAGCAATCTCTTTCACATAAGAGTGTTCAATCCCCAATGCATTATTCTCCTTATCCTTGACTGCCACCCTGAATTCTGAGGAAGGGTTGGTAAGCATACCTGGTGGTTGAGGCCGATGTGTGTTGTTGGGATTGTTGAATCCAGGACGTGCATTTGTTCGATCTCCATGTGCCTGTAGAGCTGCTGCAGCTGGGGAGGCTGTACACTCTGCAGCTCTGTGAAGTGATTGTCTCCAAAGCTCTCAAACTCACTGTGCATGTGGTGTGGATGATATTCCCAGTAATGATCTAAAGAAAATGAAAATAGATTGTCTGTCATTACAGGATGAAGAAACATGGCATTTACCTGTCTGCCACTGGTTCCTACTCTGTCACTCTCCTTTCCACCCTCTCCTCACCATCCCTGTTGACCTGGTCTGTGGTGACAGCCTATCTAGATCCCTGTAGAGTTTCTTTTCCTCATCTCATAAATACCCGTGGCTGGAAAGTAATTCTCAGACTGCTTTAATTAGGAGAAAATTCTTCAATGGAGAGATGGCAACAAATTCTACTGATTTACATCCTGTAATATTCTCATTACACTCCTCATGGCATGGAAATGAGGAGATTTAGAAAACGTACAGATTATTCTGCAATTATTGTCAGTCTTTATTTTACCCTGATAGCAAAATTTCATTAATGCTGCAGAAAAGGCACAGCACTTTGCTAGATATTTCCTGCAATCACATGTTGGTATGTCACACATTTTTCAGTACTGATACTAGAGAATAAAAGGATGAACTGTTGCAGTAGTCAGCTGTACAGTCTTTACAGGGAGGCTAAATTCTGATGCAGTCTCATTTTTGTACCTTTTATTATCTCTTTAGTATTTTTGAAATTTCTGTGATCATTTAGATTTTTTTCCAAAACAAGTACTCAGCTCCTATCCTGTTTCCTTTATTTATTTTCAAATTAATGTCTACATTGTTCTCAGTTGTAGATTTCTGGGTTTTCAGTTCTATTAAAAGCCTCCAATGTTTTTATAATTTTGTATTTGCTGCTTAAAATTTAAAACCTGCTAGAGAAAATGTGCAACATTGCAGATTCTATTTATCTGTTACATACAGTAGCTGCATGCATAATTATGCACATACTTGTGTGCACTCTTGTTTTTTAAAATCAAAGTCAGCATCACATCCTCTGCTCTGACGAGCTAGGAACTGATCTTCCATAGTTCAACTTTTCATGCATCGTTTTATGCATGACCAAAATTTTTTCAGTGTAACAGTTCTAATTTAGATCTTACTGTTTTGTTGGGGTTTTAAATTATTATTATTTTCTTCCCTCGTTTTATTGTGATTTCTGTCCTACTCTTCACATGTTTTCAGGTTGCTATCGTGCACCCTTGATAATGAGAATCTGCTTCTCATTATCACTTAACGCAGCTGCACATATTTCTCTCCCAGTCATTCAATGTAAAGCAGTATATTCTGCCCTCTAAACACACTTGTGCCCCTCTCCAAGCTCCCTCCCAGCTGCTGACATCTTTCTGACAATGCCATGGACACAACGGAACGTGTTGCAGCAAGTGTAGTTGTACTGAATATATAGAGGAGCAGTTGTCTTGTTCTGCAATGTGATGTTATTGTGTATGACATCTGGACACTAATGTGCTGTGAATGCTGCTTCTTCAATACCAGTGTCATTCTTTCTCTCAGCTTCTGTCTCCTCATCCTTCCCCACTTATGTGTCAAACAAAATAGCTCCAATCTCACTAAGGGTTTAAAATCTGCGACAGTGACTTTGATAGAGGACACTCAGGGATGTGTTTATACCAAACCTGAGAAACTGTAAACTTTTAGCAGCCTTTATGGCTCAGGTCTGTAGAAATTTATTTGGAGGCTGTATCAGACCACTTACCACACCAGTGTTTTTTGGTTTTTTTGTCTTTCCTGCTTTTCTGATTCATGGATAAACTACGTCACTGCACGTGAAAGGGATGTAAAGATGTTTATGAAAGCACCCAGGGAGCTGCTGCATCACTTTGTAATTTCATTGCTTTGTTGTATTGCGCTTTCTGTGGGCTGTGTATGGATTTTATAGCCCAAAGTGATAATTACAGTGCACAGTAGCACTTCTTTGTGTTGTAGTGCTAGAGAAAAAATCTGTTTTCTCTAGTAAAAAAAGTGGTTTCTATGGGTGCAAAGTACTCAGGTACTTTTACTTTCGCATCTGCTCCAACCCAGGAAATGACAGTGTATTGGAGTTTGAATCCACAGGTCATCTAACCTGATAGGAGGCTTTGGGCACTTCCAGCCTGAAACTTTTTTGTGTAGTTGGAAGGCTGAGCCAAGCTAACTCATGATTTTTTCATGTTAAATTACTGCAGATTTCTCTCCAGTGGAGCCAACCAGTGAGGCCCTATGCACCACAGGCAGCCCTGTGTACTAACTGGTTGAGAATACATTCAGGAGTAATCTACACTCTTGTTCCTTAGGCTCTTCTCTTTGTGCAGAAGGTCCTCTGTCAGATGGCAATGTATGTTCTTAAAGACCCCTTGTCTTTTACAGTCTACTATGGCAAATGAGGTCAGTGCATAACTGTGAAGATGTCAAAGCCCAGGCAGGAATCTCTGCAGTGGCAGGTCTTCACATGTGGAATGTTGTACTAGAATTAGCTATTTATGGTGGTCCAGAGAGAACACAGCACATTTCCATCTTATATAGCCATGACTATTTGTGCATGCTCCAAATGGTCTACTTTTGATTATTCTTAATTTTTTTTTTTTAATCAGCAGTCACGTTTTTATACATCAAGATACCTCTTGGTTTTTTTCGAGCCTATGACAAGGTTTCTGTTGCCTCCAGAACTGTTCTTTTTAAACTCTTTCTTGGCAAATAAATTAATCAGTGGAATGCTATTTTTGCATATTCATGTTGGTGACTATGTAATATTTAGCCTAGTCATTACTGAATTTCTGTTTTTATGGAATTAGGTGCTACTACAAAAATACTGTAATAGAATAGTACTAATAGCACAGCATTTAGGGACTTACAGTGACCACATAATACTAACAGATTACAAAATAAATCTGTCAGAAATTAATTCTTCAGCACAAACTCATGTCCAAATACGCAAATTCTGACAGGAGGAAAAGTCCTTGTTTCCTTCTAAATTATCTATCATGTCACAGTGAGGGACAGACAATAGGAAAAACAATATTGAATTAGTTACATCAAAAAAGAAATTCAGAATTCTGTCCCCACAAGCCCCTCTGCAGTTAATCATAACTGCAGATGCAGTAACTGGCTAAGTTACTGCACATGAAAATAGAATAAATTCTAAATATCTGTCTTGCATTATTAGAGCTATCAGCAGCTATTTAGTTCTATGTTCTTTGTTAGTATTATGTCATTAAAACATAGCAGTGCTGTTCTTTTCTCAAACACATAAAGGTAGAAGGAGGAAAAAAGAAAGGAGAGAAAAATTTTAGAAATGGAAAGTGTCTATTCTGTGGGTAAAGGAAAATATCACTAAAAGATGAGCTATAGCTACACAATGGAGTCATTATGAGAAATTTCATGTGAAGTGAAAGAGGATGTGAAAAAAATTGTCTCTTATAAGAGACATGGAGATGGTGTTTGTTTTGGTCTTGTATGTAGTGAAAGGTTAGAGGAAGGACAGTCATGAATTCTGAACTCCCTCCCATGACAGAAAGGATGTTAGCCTGTTGGGAAGCAATAGCGAGCCTGAAGGCACTGTGTTAAAAGTCCCCCTGGAGGCAGGTTCTCACTCTCCAAGTGAGAAAACAAAACTGAACTCTCTCAGTATCTTCTTGCCAATGTAAATGACTTTGCTCCTCTTTTAATACATGAACTACGTTAGAAACAGCAGTTAGGATATGAAATAGGCTTAAGGGAGGTATTTATCGTGAAGTGGAGCAACAGGCTAAATCTGCATCACACAGTGAATACCACGCAGAAATCCATGACCCAGCTCTTGAGCCAGAAACATGACTGCTCTTGCCAGCACAGCACAGCACTCTGCCTGCTCTGAGAAGGTGACTGGGCTGGCATGGCTGTGCTGATGAGGTCTGAGTTAGTGTCTCTGAGTGGTTCTGCTCTGCACTGTACAGATTTTCCAACTGATTTTGAACTAGAAGAGGGTTTCTTACAATGTGCTACATTACACAGCGTAGATGTTCCCACTGTGTTTCACTCATCTGAAAGAACAAGCCAAGAAAAAACCTATAGAGGAAGTTAGAAAAATGTTGAAGGACACTGGAAAATGAATGTCTTGATTCCCTACAGAATGCTCCCTGTGAAGTGAAACACTGAGCTGCTAGGCAGTGCAGCAGGCTGGCCTGTAGCAACAGTAGGGTCTCGTTAGCTCTCACTTTACAAACTTCATGATTTTGATAATGCCCAGTGTTCAAAAATGTAGGAGTTAGGCCCCAGCAAATCATGAGAATGGCTTTGAAACAAAGGGATTTCGTAATGAAGTTTGTAGTTTTCTGTTTTCTGTGTGGCATTTAAGACGAAGGTTCATATGTTTGGACTTTCCTCCGCTTCTGTGCGAGCTAAAGTCCTAACAAAATCAAAGCTGAGATTCTTAAATGATCTTTTTATCCTCCAGAAGGTGTGAAGAAAATAATGAAATAAAATCCTAAATCACAAAATCTACTAAGTTTCATGAGGTGAACAACAAAGTGAACAAGGGTCAGCATTTGGCTTCAGACAAAAAATGATTTTTACTAACCCAATAATGTTTAGTAATCACTTAGAAACAAAGCTGCAGTGGAATTTTGTAATGACCAAGATTGCACTGGTGTTACAAAACGTGCTGTATTACACTGAGAGACTTACTAGCATACGAGCTCAGGGCGCAGTGACGGGACCAACGCAGGATCCCTTAAGTAGCTTGTGTCCTGCATGACTGTGTCCTCGTGTTTATTACAGTGCTTACAAAAGAGTTAAACTACAGTTTATGAAATGAATATAAACACTGGATGTTGTGATCAACAGATGGATATTTTTATGGTGTGTCTTTGCTTGTTAAGTTTAGCATTCACTTGTGGGCAATGATCTCCTACATATTAAATTAGTGACACACTATTGTGTGTACTTCACTGCCTACTCATGTAAACACAGAGTAAGGATTGCCTTCAGTGTCATGTTATAGAAAGGTGACAGTAATGCATGTAGCACAGATCTACAGATGAAGATACTGCCATCTCCCTTTCACAAGATTAATTTGCTAGCAGTGAGAGAGAAGTAGCCTGACCCTTGAGCAAGACCTTCTATTTCTTTATCAGTCTCTTATCAGCAAAGCCAGGAGTGTTACTCTGTCTTGTAGTATTTATTTACTTTATCTGGTAGCTTTTCTTTGAGGCCCACAGTGGTATTGAAGGCCTGCAAAATTATTTTTTCTGTACTGCAAGTGATCATTGTACCCCAAGCTGATCGCTCTCACAGTTCTATCCTACTTATTTCTTCTTTTTTCCCATCTAGTCATGTTCTCAGCTTTCATTTCACTTCACTGCTATCACTGCAGCACCTTATTTATTCTTTTTCCTTGTAATTTTTCAATTACTCTGCTTTTATCCACATTATTGTGAACACTTAGTACATATTTCTAAGAGTAGTTTGTGATGTCCCTTTCATTCTGTTTAACACAGCTTTTCTCAAGACACACTATTTTATGTTAACAAGCACAAAAGCCACAGTTGGGTTTGTCCATATAGGAAAGTAGCAATAGGTATTAATTTGTGTTTCCCATTCCCCTTTGTATTCTTTGGTTGTTCATTGCTCTTTTGGACTGTGAGCAGTTCAGGACATAGTAGGTATTTATACACAACCAACTACATTGCAGGTGCTTTCATAAATAAAAATTTGATTGAACTCTGCAGGCTTGGCTTTACTTGCCTCTTCCATAACCACTTACTGTAGGAGTTAAAACATTAAACCATGTTTTTTTTTGGTCTTTAGGATAAGTGCAACACAAGTTTAGGAAGAAACAAATTTCTGTTCAAAGTGGGCATTTAGGTGCTACTTAGGCCATAAACCATATAGGTGACTTTCAAGTTTTTGTTGTGTTGATTACGATGAGTAAAAATGTGTTAGTGATCTGAGCAGTGTAGCTTGGGAACAGCCTTCCCACAGAAAAATGAGCATTAACTTCATGGGATGATAAGATGATGAAAGTTAAAGGGACGTTGTTGCTTGAGGTAGCGTAAATCTAATGACAGAAAATTATTTCCCAGTGCTATTTCTTACATGGCATCTTCTATATTTATTGTTTAATTGGTCACAGTTGCCTTTTGAGATAAAAAATGTTATCCTCATTTTATGGGTGTGTAAACAGGTACAGGTTATAATGTAAAAACCCTGAATTTCCATGTGGAATTTGCTGGGTTTGATTAATGTGACTTGACAGATGCCATGAGATGAATTATAAAAAATGAATGAATTCTTTGTCTCCGGTCATTAAGAATATCATAGATGTTCCTTGAATGCAATGTTGAGAACAAATTTAGGTAGGAATCTTTTTCAGTTAAATGATAAGAACAATCCTAGTCTGTAACTTGCTGTCCCTTAAGGTAGCTTCCATTGCCACAGGTAAGTGCTATGCTGTGAAGCATATGTCTTAAACTGGATGTCTTAAATTAGGCAGCGATGGGTCTGGTTGCTACTATCAGTGGAAGTCTTTTAGGGAAACTCCAGGATCTGAAGGGACTGCCACAAGTGATACAGTAGAACGGTGCTTTTCCTTCCTGAGTCAGTACTGACTGATACTTCCAGGGTGATGTTGCTGGACCATTGTGTTGCACGGCAGACAAAATTCACAGAGAGATTCTCCCCTCTGCATTGATTTAGAGTCCAGTACTCAGGCAACATGAAAATTTGAAGACACCAAAGCTTTGAAATCACATACATAAAGTGAAGCAATAAATAATGATACAGTATTTTCATATTGAGCCGGGTTTATGTACAAACAGCTACAAGGAACATTTACGCAGATTTAGAGAGGAAGTACTTGGCTGTAGTGGAGGAAGAGTGAAAGTTAAAGCTAGGTGTGGCAGCATGCAAAAGAGATCAAAAGAAAGGAAGAGATGGAGCCAAATCCAAAGGCCAAATAGCAAAGAAACATAATGAAAATAAATGCACAAATAGAGTGTTTAGGCCTTAAGTCAAATAGGAATAGAGATGGGAACACAAGAAATACAGTCTTGCAAATCCATGTCCTTAAGAAGTTCTGAAACAAGCAGAGTGCTTTTCATCTGCAGAGTAAAACCACAGTGGAGATAATGAAGGATAGAGATCATGAGATCCCACCTTCCTGGCAATTCACTGAACATCCTGAAAGCTCCTTGAATGGTTCAGGGCTTTCTAAAATTCTCTTTCGGGGAAACAGTGTTGCAGTTGCTGAGTTGGAACAGTGCCATTGGCCAGAATAAAATATTGTTGGTTTCTGATTTGAAAGCATGTGCCTATATGTGATAAATCACAGAAACTTGTTTGTTCTCTTCCAGAATGTCCTAAATCTCTTTCCTGTGGCATCCCATGAGACTCAAGTTCCAATGAGATATTTTTTAACTTACCACCATGACTCTCTCCATCGCTGTTGAGATATTGGTAATAGTCATGGGGCTGTCGGTAGAGGTCTGACTCATAGGGTACCATATCTTCAGAGGACTGTGAAGAGAAAAGGAATTTTTAGAACTGTCAGCTTACACAAATCCCTTCAAAATTGTTCATATAGTTAGTGAAGGGGAGATACCAACACATTTTATATTGCCTAGGGAAAGAAGGGGGAGGATTTAAGTTCTTACTCAATCCACATGAATAAAATGCTTGACACCAAACACTGGTTTGCAAAACAAAGAAAGAGTAATCCATCTCCTTCGACCTAGTCTGTGAAGCAGAACTTGTCCTGTGGTATTACACAAGTTTTTGATATCCTGCCCTCCAGACTTCTGCAGATACTACTCAGAGAGCCATCTTGGACATCAGGCCCAAGCCAAGAGGCCATCACACCAGCACGGCAGGGATACATTTTCTTTGCTATGCACAGACATTTATTTTTATTATTCCTCTTGTGCACAAAAGAGAAAGTAGAAACTTGTCTTGCCTAAGCCTGTTAGTCTGAGTGTTTCTGGGAGGTCTTGCTAAATGGTGGCAGTTTGTAGGAGGGTAATGATGCTGATAGAGGGCATAAAAACATTTTCTTTCTCAGGTTTTGTCCAAGATGAACTGTAAATGTTTACACTGGTTCAAATCAGCTGTACAGGGCTGTTAAGTGTGCACAGAGAAAGAAAAAGTCCAAATATGGGGCAGATACTGAGCTGTGACTTACTGGATGCTTAGCAGTAGCATTAAAGTCCACTCTATCTTCTTAAAACAGGTGACATAGGGTAACTTTCCTAGTTTCCACACCTAGTATCCAGTGTTAATACTGTTTAATATCTTGGGGTTTTTTTTAAATCTTACTGTTTCAATAAAGGTGGCCTGTATATTATTAGTTGTGCACAATTCAGTTCCTTCATTTAATGTTTGATTTTGTCTTATTCCAGAATGAAGAGTTAAAGGGGGGCTGTGTCCTTCACAGGGCATTGCTAAACATTTGTCCAGTTAAGTTTGTTACAGTATTTTCTTCCAATCTGAACTAATTCTTATGATTTTAACAGCAATATAGGCCTCAAACACCTTCTTGCTTTTTGTTCTGAAAGGAAATTATTTATTGTAGGTACTAGCAGAAACATTTTTTTTCTGTTAATGACCAGCATCACTAAATGTAAAGAAAAGGGCAAATATTTAAAACAACATAATAACTTACATGGTAGACATGGGGTTTTTTTTATGTTCACATGTTTATATGTTCATATGCCTATCTGTATGTCCCAAATCCTCATCTCCCTCCATAAGTCTGTCTCATTTTTGGAATAGCATCATTTTGTGAGCTTAGGCTATGGTGACAGCCTGCCAGAAATGTAGGCAAGCTTCTCTTATTCTTCCTCCTCTAGACTACTCAGGAACATGAAACTTAAGGCAGCAGCTGCCATTAAAATCCAGATGGAGATGGTGGATAAGCATCTGGCAAAAGGAAAATATTTCTTTTCTGATGTGAACTGCATCAGATTTGCCATTGCTCATTAACTCTGCTCTTTAATTCTTCTACCTAACTCCTTCATTTCATTCTGTTGGAATTTGGGGATTTAAAGATGTCCTTTTCTAGGAATATGATTTCTATGATAACATTGAAGAAATAAGATCAAAAAAAGGAGAGATTTATTCCCAGAGGATTAAGAAGTAAGAACACAAGAAAAATAGAAAATATTTTTTTAGAAATAACTGTGGACCTTGGTAGATCCTTAGTAGCATCTGTGTGCTGTATTAGCATATCATAATCAAATGCACTGCTAAGAGTGGCTAAAATGTGACTTCCAGAATACACACTCACTGGGTATCAGATCCATGGAATATTCAAAGCCCCAGGAGCAAATCTGTTGCCTGTCCGTCATCTCCAATGTATAATTGGTAGTGGTGGATAGTTGTTCTGGGAAAATCTCGAGACAATGATAACCCCCAGATAAGGATCTAAGGGAAAGACTAAGTAAAAGAAGCAAATTGTCATTTAAATTGTATCCACAGCAGGGATACCAGTGAATAGACTCCTCTTATTTCTGGTCTCCAGAGGACACAGGTGCAGTTTCCCTTTCCAAACCAAATGTGATTCCAATAGAATTGCTCTTCATCTATGCAGAGATTTACTGTGAAGTCTAACCTATAGTCTAGCTTTCAGAAGGGTGGTCAAATGAGGCAGTACAGCAGGGATTCTCTCTTATGCTTCTGGTTTCTTCTGCCTATTTTCTCTGTGTTCCCTCAGACTGTGACAGGTTACATGCATTCAGTGGTTACATGCATCCCCATTCCTTAGATCTGTGGTGTACTCTGATCTCTGACCAAAAAAAAAAAAAAAGTAATGAGACCGTGTTTTGCTTTCTTCAGCATAAAGTTCTGAATGGAATTTCTACTTTTCATCTTCTTTGCAAAATAATTGGCCACACTTCTCCATATCTGTTCCATAAATATATGCTTCCTGTTAAATCATGTAAACCTGGAGAATGTATGAAGTTTTTGCCTTTGTACTCAGAATTGCTACTTTGTCATAACTCAAAGGAAAGCATTCATATTCTGTCAAAGGAGAGACTCAATATCCAAACAGAGAATGTACATCATAGTGGTGGGGAAAAATGGAGGTTAAAAATGTCATATAAATGTACATAGTTTGAAAGAAAAATGTTTCATTTCAACTAAAATACTAGAAACTGACTGAAATTACAAAACTCCATATCTAAATGCATCATGTTTGTAGCTCTGTTGAATATTTAGAGAAATGTAGACAGATTTCCAAAGAAATCCGTGTCCTGTCAGTCTAAGCTTAATTTGCTATGTGTAAAATTTCTACTACTGCAACAAAAGCTCTATCACTCATCTTTTCAGAAGTATAGCTTTGCAAGAAGGCCAAAAGTAGGTAAACAATACATATTTTAGGCAGGGGAAAGAACACTTGACTTTTCCTAGTTGTGTTCTTCCTCTGTTACCTCTTCTTCCCTAAGATTTTCCAAACTCCCCCTTTTCAATCCAGTGTACTGTAACAGGCAATAGTATCTCACAGTCTGACAATAAAGTATTTCTACCATTCATTAAAGAGTTAGTTTTACAAGTTCAGATGTGTGTTCAGGGACCAGAGCTGAGGAAAGGTGTGTTAAATAGACTGGTTAAAAAGCAATTCCCTTAATATTTACAGATCTGGCTCTAGAGCGAGTTGTAGATACTCAGCATCTGAAAATTGGTCTGCTTTTACATACTCTTTTTTCAAAGAAAAAGTCTTTGGTCTGTGCTCAAGGGTACAGTAGTTAACACTGGAAGATGTGCATTAAATACTTAAAAATGTATGTATCATAAACTTCATCAGATGGTGGTCAAAGGAAGCAGTACAGCCTGTATTCTCTCTGATTAGCCTATGGGAAGCTGGGATATTTTCCTCTATATTCATTAGATAAAATATTTCCAAGAACCTGTTTTTAATCTCTCTGAGTTTTTTAAGTTTTATTAAAAACTTTTAGTCTAGTTAAAGAGAGAGATTTCACGCTGTGCTGCTGTTGCCTCTTGTACCAATCTTTACCCACTTGCCCTGTCCTCTGGAACCTCCCCACCCACACACCCATTTCATCACCTTTCTTACTAATAGTGCTTTCACGACACTGAACTGTTTTGTTTCCCCTGACAAAAAGCAAAGAATGGCTTATGTTACAATTTAACTGATCTCAATGGCCATTTGTTCTATCAATTGTTTTCATGTAAAAGAGTGACAGGACGCTTTGTTAGCAACTCATAGCTGTGGTCTGAAGTTGGTATCTCCTTTCCTACATGCCATGAGGTGCAGTACACGATCTAAAACCATATTCTAACCTCAGGCAAGAGGTCAACAAACAACGTCTGTCACAGACTTCGATAAATGGAGAGTTGCCTCCATCTTTGTTCTTTGCCCTGAAAATCAAGGGAAAAGCCATAAAACTGCTTGGAGAAAGCTTGGTTGGCATTGGTTAAGAGAGACAGAAGAGACTCAACTGAATGGCAATATGAAAATTCCTGTTGTTCAGCTGTTCATGTCAGATGATTCCAAGTGTTTGTAAATTCACCGAATGCTGCTCTTTTTTTGTTATCCTGACATAGCTATTCACTGGCATGTGACTCAGAAATACTCCACACAGTTTCCAGTGATATGCTGCTGAGACAAGTTTTAAGGCCAAGGTTAACTGTATTTCCTTGGAAAAAAATTACAGTACAACTATTTTTGAAAAGATGAGTACAAATATTAGCATGATATGATCACTTATTGGGCCAGCCTCGCTGGGCCATGTTGGCAATGCAGTTAAGTGGAACAGACCAGTGCTGTGGGGCATTTCTGCTCTCGTACAAATACATTCCCATTTGAAGCTGTGATTCCTACAGGCAGCTACTTAGGGATTCACATCAAACTCGGGCCCTCTTTAGGCAAAGGTGTTTGACTTAAATAATTTTTTGCCCCATAGCACAGCAAGATTCTAGCTTGTGCTGGAAGACATGGGCCCACTCTGCAGAGCTTTTCCATACAAAACTCCTGGTGTTCAGAGAAAGCTGCACTACTCCTGGACCATTAGAGCAGTGTTTTCCAAATGAAGGGTAAGAATTTCCCAGCAGTGCAGTCAAGAAGGTGGCAGTTACTGACCCACCCTCAACTGAAAGGGGAGGGGCAGAGGAGGGAAGTGTTGCTTCACAGGAACCCCTGTCTAGAAACAGGCTTATGTCTCCCCTCTGAAAAAGTCCCAGGAGGCACAGACATTTATAATGATACCATGTGGGGCTCTAACTGGCAGTGCTCAAGGTGCATTTAAAACAACTTTGAAAGTACAAAACACAAAATTGCTAATTTTTTGACATTTTTATCACAAAAATAAAAAACCAATTTGCCCTGTCAAGTGTTCGTGTAAGATGTAATTGTATTTTCACTGCCTGTTGTATCATTCAGCTGAACAGGGTGCAGCCAGAATATTAATTGCAACACAAAGTAGAAACTGGGCCAGACCGTGTTAGATTTTCACTCCTTTTGTTCAACGTATGCACTGTAGTTCAATACTGAAAAAGAAAAAAGACTCCAGAAAATTTGTCTACAAGTGAGTAAGTGGACAGAAAATAAACTTTTTTTTTTTTTTTTTTTTTAATTGTACTTGTTCCTCCATATTGTAGAACAGGGGAAAGGCTTTCATTCTATAATACCCCCTACAGAGAAATGGGCTAAAAAGTCCTAAGGTACCAATATACTACTATTTCTTTTAGTGCTGATGTGCTATTTTGGGATATGTGCTGACCTACTTTCTATGTTTCCAGAAAGCAAGCTGAAAAAATTTAGCTCAGATTGCAGAAAGATTTATGTTTATTTTTCACTGGATTTTTTTACACCTTTTCACATAGATATGTGTGTACACACATGTTGGTTAATGCAGAGGTTGATGTACAGTAGCAAATCAGGATTTCCAGTTTGGGTACAATTTCAACAATATTAGCATCAGAGGTCTGCTGGTAGACACCTGCCTTTAGAGGATTTGACAGGAAGACGTTTCCAGTCTAGTGGTGCTGCTATTCAGAGTTACATAAGATAGAAAGCTTTCAGTTCTCAATTTTGAATAAATTTGATACCTAAGTAGAAACATTCAAAATTGCTCTAAGAATCTTGTCAATATATTTTTTTTTCCAGTTTCTTTAATGTTGTCTTAGAGACTGGAAGATAAAATCCCTTTGAATCAATTATTTTTACTCTCTGCATCTCTTTATTCAGCACTCTGACCATCAAAGAATGTTCAGCCCATTAGTTTGCCATTCCCAATTAAAATAATGATACAGAGAGCTTGGGAATTGTATGAACAAATTATGAGAGAACAAATAATGAGAGATGAAGACCTGCTCCTGCCCTCTGCTTAGGGCAGAAAAAATTCATCAGCCTCAGCAATGCTGCGCTCACATGTTGGCTTTTCCCAGCAGAGCAGCTCTGCTGGTGGAAGAAAATCCTTTTTAGTTTATTGTGCTTCACTTACAATGACCACAGTGCAGAAGGTCTTGGTGTGACATTCCTCTTATTTAACCTGTATGAGCATACAAAGTTTGAGCATCTGTAAGTCTTGTTAAGAGTTAAGGGGAAAAGACAATTTTCTCTATCCTTAGTTAGGGGAGATCAGTTCTGCCTTGTAAAATTCTCTCTCTTGGTGCTAACTATAGATGGAGTTTAGACTTTGGCTACTTAATCTTTGAATTTCTGTAGCTAGGAGAGAGAAATCCAGTCCCTTTTCTTTGTATATACCTCAGCTAGAGTAAGGAATTTTGTTGGTTTATCAGTACTGATGTAGTTCTGCTGGGAAAGGGTGGACAGTGTAAATGAGGCATCAAAATGTCATGAAAAGCTGGTCTGAATCTTCCTGTGATGGACAGGCAGCTTCTTAATTCTCTGGAAACTATTATGATGTAGTTAAGCTAACCTGTGGACACGTTATATGTCTATTTTTCTAAAGGGTTTTATTTGTTGCTTTTTTTTTGTATTTACTCTGTATAACATACAGACTATATATAGTACTTTTAAGAAACCTGACTCTTAAATCTTCATTTAGAGTTGATAATTGAGGTGATTTTTAGCTCTGTGTGAGAGTTTTGTTAAGAATCCTATAGAATCAAAGCTTTTCAGTAGTTTTGTTGGGTTTTTTGGGGTTTTTTTTTAAGCATTTGGATGATGTAAAATTTTTAGTTATTAAGTACTCTCTGCAGTCCTACTGCTTTCCAGGGTGTCCAGAATTGATGGGTTGTTAGTACATAATGAAGCTGAATCAGTGTTCCAGCATGATAGTTGTATGTGAATTGCAGAGCTGAGCTCTTGTGGTACAACAAATCACGGTTTTAATGCTGCTACATGGAAGGTAATACGAGCACAGATTGTAGAGTTACAAATACAAAACTTTTTTGGAGGTAGTAATTTGAAGGAGAACCAAGGGGCAATTTAAGAAGCTTGTTCAGCTTGACTGTCAGTGTGATGCTGAAATACTGTGGTACTAAAATATTGTATCCAGTGCCTTGATATTTCCATGTAACAATGAGGTATAAATAAAGGAGAGAGCTCAAAAAAGAGGCCTGTGGAATTTTTCAGGAGGGGAATTTTCTGGAGGGGAAAAAAAAAAACTAACAAAACTTTTACACTGTTGAGGCCTCGAGAATTCAGTCAAGTAAGCTTAGAGAACAGAAATTTGCATGAGTAGTTGATCATCATTTACAAATTCTTGCCTTTAAAAAACCATCTCGAAACAAGGAATTTCTCAGCTTTATAAACAAAGGAACCTGGAAGTTGAAGCTGAGCTAGCTCCATCCAAACCTGAATGTTCTCACAAGAAGGAAATATTAACATTGAAATAGATGAGTTGTAGCTTCTTCTACCAAGGAAGGAGGAATATTTCTATCATTGTGGAACAGGCACTACTATCAAATGCTGACTTTAACCTTGCCACTATTCAGTATAATTCGTAGAGACGCAGAGGTTATTCCCAGCCCTGAATCAACGGCTCTGTCCATTTTGCTATAAAAAAGGTACAGGAGGCTGGGCTTCTAGGTTAAAATTAGCTGTCGTGATTTAATTCCTATGACTCTCAGTGCTTTCCAAAAGCCTGTCTTTAGCTAGCAGGAAAAACTGCAGCCTTCTGTATCCAGTTGGTCCAGATGACACCCACTTACACTTAGATCGTGGGTTTTTATGTTCCTGTATTATTTCCCATGCAAGCAGATGTGTCCTGTGTGTTATACTTGAGAAACTTATCTGGAAATCTTATTTCTGCTGAAATGTCATCTAAACTTCACACATTTCTCCGTGGGCCTCAAATCTGTGTAGGAACCACGGGGATCCCAGGTTGTTTAGGTCCTCTTGGGACCCATCTGTTAGTTTCCACCCTCCACCAAAATATTTATTGCATCTATGCATATATGCTTCTATGTATGCTGAAAGAGCCATTCCTCTAATACTCTGCTGTTTGGAGTCAAGACTTGGAAGGATAGCCCCAAATAATTTTCTCCACCTAAAAGAGATAGAAATTATATGACCAGCAGTGTAAAGTGCCATGAATAGGTCTGATCCTCGCTGTTGTACTTTTTCACTTCCATAGCTGAGAGCTGTTCTCATACGTAGAGTCTCATTATCAGCTAAATTTGTACTGCTAACATGACAGCAGTGCTTAACTACAAAAAATGCAAGGGTAATGATTCCTAACACAAATCGATTGAAGGACTTCTCTTACTGATATGTCTTCCTGAAATGAATTAGTTTCTATAGTATTACCACTTTTTCCCTGGATGTTTGCATAATTATAGAAGTGTTCAGGAACGTATTTTTTATCTTTGTCTGTCCTTGAGCCTGGTAACGACTTCCCAGAGATAAGCCAGATCATGGTATTCTATGCTGTCACAGGCGTTAGTTCTTGGAATTCCTCTTTAAACTACTCTGAAATGTTAGGAAATGACGGTTTTTCCAAGCTATGCGAGGATGCTGCATCAGGGCTGTACAGTCTTTAGTTTGAGTATCTTTGAATCTGGATCAATTTCAGGATCAGGTCCTGAGTCCTAAAAGCCCTGAATGGCCTGCAGTCCAGCTGAAGAACATGCTGCCCCTCAATATTTTGCCACCTTAATTTGGGGGTTATAAAGCCTGGAGCTGAACTTGTAAGAAGCAGGATGATGATGGTGTGCGTGCACCTCCCTGGACTATGGAATGAACTATCGGAATAGTTCAGTGGGAGTCGCGCTGTGTTTTGAGAGTGTTGCAGGATTTATCAACCTTGGCAAGCTTTTTTCTCTCTAACTAAGCTCTTAATTGACTTTGTGTGAAATAAAATCCCCAGTTCTGAGGCACTTTATAGAGATAACAGTAGAAGACAGTAAGGAGTGGAAGGGTGTTTCCTTTTCTTGAGAGAGCTGATACATGCATTGATTAATGTTCACAGTCAGTGGGTAAACAGGTGTCTTAAAATATTTACTTGCTGCAGTGAGAGTCTGACTTCAACTAGATTATTGCAGTTTCATTTAACACTAACATTATGGTTTTCTCAGTTGTTTTCATATGTGTTAATAAGTCAGGATAAGGCTGTGTTGTCTGAATATAAAATTTACCAGTTGCACAGCTAAAACTCAGAAAAGTAATGCCCCCTTTCTGTTCTGTTCTTGCAAGAGCAATCTCTGTGTCTTCTTTTCATTGTGTACAATAGGGTGTATATAGATCCTTAAATATATTTGGTGTTTATCTGATGAGCCTTGGACCACTGCCACTGTGTGCAGACACACACTTTCAGTGCCTAAAGGGGAGAATCTGTTAAACACGGGATCTGTTTTGTCATTTTGCCTCTATTACGGTGCCTGTAGTGGGGACAAGACTACTCTCTTCTGCTCATACTGGTTTGAATGCATTTATTGTCATTCTTGCAAATTAACTGTTGTCAGATTAGTCCCAGTTGTAGTTAACTCACACCAGTACATAGTCACAAAGAATCTCATCAAAATTTTAAATGTTTTTCTAAAATGTTCTTGTTCTGCTTGTATTACTAATAGCTGTGACCACTGAGGATCCTCATATGAATAATCATAGGTAAAATGAATAATCGGTCTTATTAGCCACATGAAATATATATAAATATAAAATGCACAGACACGCTCCTTTAAATCTAACATTTGTATGCAGGCTATATAAATTGGGTCAGGTTTGTAGAAATGTAATACAGCATGATGTTTTTTCAGTCCTGTCCAGGAATAATGTTTCAGGCATGATTTGGATGCCATCTCATCATGCAGCTGATGCTTTAAAAAGTCAGAGGAAAATAATTATTAAAATCAGGAGCTTTTAATTGTTTAAAAAGGTGGTGCTTTTTAACTAGCTAGGATCTCTTTAGGAAATAAGGTGGAGGAAAGAGAAACCCAAAATATCTCTTGACTTCAAGTAAGTCTGTACAGGGAGTCTGATTCCTCCTTTCATATTTTGTGTGTTCTTCTCCCATTTTCAGCCTTTAAGCACTTGGAATTTTTCACTTATCTTAAAGCTTGCTTTAGGGGTGAGCCTCTGCTTTTGCTTGCCAATCAGTGCTTGCTGTTGCTCGAGGCAGCACTGGTTGTCAGTTACTTGCTGTTGTCCACTGCTTCCTATGGTTTGGAGACCCAGAGTTTTCTCACATACTTTCCTTTTTATAGTTTGGTTTTTAACACATGTACTGGCTGTCATCTTTTATCTTGGGGGGGGGGGGGGGGGGGGGGGGCATTCAATATCCAGGTAACTGTTCCTTTCCTTGCTTTTTGATGTTCTTTTCATGACAGTTCTAAGAGGAGCTGCAGGCTGCTTCTAAATCCACATTTATGAACTAGTGTAAATAAAACTTTGGCTCAGCAGCTCTCATTTTACCCAGGCAATGCTTTTCTTCCTGCAGATCAGAGAGGGAGAGGGGGAGAGGAGGGGGATGCAGAGAGACTGTTTGCAAAGTAGAATTCAAATTCAGGAGCCACTGGTAAAGGATGAGCAACCAGTTCATCTAATTCAGGTGCAGTTGGTAAGAGAGGTGACAGATATCTCTCAAGTCTGTAGACAGAAAAATGCTTATTTAATGAAAGAAATATCCTACTGTATTGCAGTGGACAAATGGACACATCAGTTGTGGGGTATTTGTGTCTATATCTGGAGATTTTAAAGATAATTTACACATCCATGCTTTACAATGCTGTGGCAATGTCACGTTCCTTTTTGTATACCGCTGACTTCTGTACTAGAAGCTGAGACTCATGTCCTTGGGGTGGTGCCTCAATTAGGCATTCAAAGTAGCTGGTTAGGATGAGCTCTGGTGTTTCTAGACCTCTGGCCCCAAGTGAAACACCTTCATTCTCCCATTGATTTGTCTCACACTTGAAACAGTTTTATAAGTAGTTCTGAGGAAGCCAAAATACAGCCAAATATATAGAGACCTAATACTAGAGAGAGAATGCAGTTAAGTTAAAGTGCATATAAATCTGTACGGTCTTCCCATGACAGGGGATGCGCTGAAAGCATGCAGACAAATAACATTAGACCTATCTCTGGGTGCCAAATATCAAGAATATGTGTGTGGTTCTGACTCCTCTGTGAGTGTCACAGCTAGGAAGGAGGATGGTTTGCTGACTGATAGAGATGGAATACATTTGTCATCTTAGAAAAAAAATTGAAGAGACTTTTGTCAAGACTGCTTTTGTCTCTGGGGTAAACCCAAGAATAGGCTCACACCTTGCAGTTTGTGTGCTCCTTTGGCCGATACTGTTGCTTTAAGACACTTTTCTGATCACTAGATGGAACTGAGTGCAAATTTAGAGAATCAGTTGAGTAAAGGTAGGTTATGTTTCTGTCACTGTTCGGGATTCATCTACATTTATGGTATTGTTACTAAAACTCTGGAATTCTCATAGCTGAAAGTGGCTTTCCTATTCAGTGCAACATGCCATGCATGAAATTGAAGTGGCCTTTTGGGAGTAATATGGAGAAGCTGGAAAGCAACAGGCTCAGCATATAATCAAGCATGCTCTAACCTGAACAATAAAAATTTCTATGCTCCAGTTCCTTTAATAGTAGTTGTGAGTACTCTTATTCCTGAAAACAGTATGATTTGTGCATCTGAACTTAGGTGTGGCCTCAATACACATATGAGAGCCATCTGTCTGGAGACTCAAGTAAAATATAGGCACTTTACGTATTTGTCTTGCCTGAAAAACTAAGATATAAACTACACTGGCTGTTCAGACTGCTACAGTTCTGAAAATGAGCAAGTATCAGTGTTGAGGATCTATGGCGTAATTTGTCCAACATGAGGGTACAGATTGAAGTTTAGACCAGTAGAAGCCTGGGCAGTAGTTCTTTCTACTGTTCTGGAACCCAGTCCCACTAGAGGCAGCATGGTTCTTCTCCAGTTCAGAAAGGAAGATGGTATTTTGGGGAGGCGCAAAAGATTTATTTTATTTTGGTTTTTATCCCAAAACAAGTTACAGCACCTAGCCTGGATGACGTGGGGTTCTGACAGCCTTGATTCAGAACTTAAATGGTGCTGGAGATAAGGCAGTCTCAATCCCTCAGGTTTGAGCACATAGATTTGACTCAAATCCAAACTGAAGTGGAAGTCAAATGATCTGAACCTCACCCTTAATTAGTAATAGATGATACAAAATGTGTTTCATTATGTGGATGTAGAAGTAGTATCTAGATTCAAAACTATGAAAGAGTTAAATACTGGATTCAAAGACTGGTGACAGTTGTTACCTTTTTGTTTGTGTGGGTCATGGCATAACACTTAGCTGGTACTAGCTCAGGGGTTTGAGATCCCATCCTTGCATCAGGCTGTAACACACAACCTGTTAAGACCTAAGGCATGGCTATTCAGGGAGGATGTGAAGGAAGTTAAATGACCATGCATTAAGTAGACTCTGACATTACAGGAGGATGGGGAGAGTGGGAGAAGATGAGAAATGAAATCTTCACAAGGACTCAAGAGGACTGCATAACTGAATTTTTTTCTCCTCCCTTCTTTTCAGCCTGTCAAGGCATGTTTCTGATACACCGTTCCTCCTTTCGTTGTTTTGATTTTTCTTGCAATGTAGGAAAGACATGTGAAACCTAATTTAGGTCTGTCCCATGGCATTGCATAGGATGGGTTGGAGGTAACTTTGGGCCACCTTTCTTGTTTCCTCTTCATTAACAGAATTTCATACAACACAAGCAATCCAGAGTCTTGGGCAAGGCACTGTTTCTGCCACCGGATAGCCCTGTTTATTTGTGTTGCATCTCATCCAGCATTGAATCAATGCAGCTTTAATATAAGTTCTGAAAGTCAATTTATTATTAATAGGCCACATATATATTTGCCAGACCTTGAAAAGCAGAGTTTTCATTATCCTTTAGTTTTCATTGCACAAAAAGGAAGAAGACTGGATTTCCTAAGTCTCTGTGATCAGTTTGGACAGTGGCCTCACTTGACAGCAAATGTAGAATAAACTCTTTGTAACTGATGGAAACTTTCATTAAAATAATCCTCTCTAAAATGTCTTTTCAAACTCCAAGTGTTTTGAATTTTTTTCCTTTATAGCTATAACACTTTTTTTCAACAGAAGCTGAAATGCTTTCTTGTTATCTCAGATATGTGCTACTAAAATTTAATTTATGTAAAATACAGAACACTCAGAAGTGGTTTTAATAGAAAATTGTCACTGAAATCTATGACTTTCGTATTTGTAGCTCGCTTGCAGTATTCACTTTCTACACAGAATGCAAGTGGAAAAATAGGGACATCTGCCATGTTATGTTCAGGACTGATACTACACCCTACTAAATAAAATTCCTGCATAGCCTCTAGGTCTTTCTCTTGCCACTGTGCCTAGAGCATAGGCCTCATGTCACAGATCATGGTGGAATAATAGCAAGCATGATTTTGTAATGCCCTTGCTTCCAGGGAGACCTTCCAGTACCTGAAGGGGACCTACAGGAAAGCTGGAGAGGGATGTTTTATAAGTGTATGTGGTGATAGAATGAGGGGCAGTGGTTTTAAACTAGAGCTGGGTAGATTTAGATTGGACATTAGGAAGAAGTTCTTTACTATGAGGGTGGTGAGACACTGGAATGGGTTGCCAAGAGAAGTTGTGGGTGCCTCATCCCTGGAAGTGTTTAAGACCAGGCTGGATGGGGTTTTGAGCAACTTGGTCTAGTGGGAGGTGTCCCTGTCCATGGCAGGCAGGTTGGAACTAGATGATCTTTAAGGTCTCTTCCAACTCAAACCATTCTATGATTCTATGAATTGCAAGTGTTACTATCATGTTGATTCTGGCAAATTCCACTATCAGCCTTTGACCTTTGTCAGTTGCCCAGCATCTGGGCTGCCACTCGGGCAAAGCTGTGTGTCCTGATAGCTCTGAGGCTGTCTATGAGGAGCTCTGTCAACTGGCTGCATTCCTGTGCTGTGCCTCTATACTCTCTCTGGCCAGAAAACACCTGTTTCCAGGGTTTGTGCTGCTTTTCTGTTGGAGAAGGATCCGCTTTCAAGTCCTGGTGAAGATAAGGCTGCAACAGCTATCGTGTAATGGGATCATTAGCAAGAAGTGAAATTATTACAAACATACGTTGGCATATGAAGTTCTGCTTATGAAATGCTGTAACACAAGTCAGATTCCCCCCTTAATATGGAAAGTGCACATTATGGATACAAACAGTAAGGGACTAATATTATTGGTACAAGATTACATCTTTAATCATATATTTTGCTGTTAGCAAACAAGAATATGGCTACAAATTAGAGGTACTCATCTTCTTTCAGATAAAGACAATGCCATTGAAACACTTGTCTGAATCTTTTGTCAATATTCAGGTATTAAAATCAGCATACAAGCAAAGAAAGCAACTCTGGAAAAGCTGTATTCCCCTCTTCTTCATGTTTTATGTGTCTGTGTTTGAGGGAAGGGAGGAATTGTCTGGGCTGAAGGCTTATTTCTTTTTTTCTGTGACTGGAATTCAACATGAAGTTATCTACTGCAAATTAAAACTGTAAATGTAGTGCATGATACATCTAGCATCTAATACTCTGAGCTTGCTCTAGGTCAGGTGTAGCCTGGCAACTAAGTCCTAATTGCACTAATCTGTGAGTCAAGCATTTGCTACAAGGATAGAAATTAATGCAAACCTAAAATGATCTCTTTACTGTTTTTGAGAGTATGGCCATGACTGGCTATTTGTTGACCTTTTCCTCTTATACCAACTTCTGAAAAAGGATGCTTGACTAAAAAGAGGTTTTTTGAATGCTAAGGCTGTATCAAATACAGGCCTTTTGCTTGTAACAGCATTAGACTGGAAGAAAAAGGTTAATTCAAGCAGAGAACGTGTTAAATGTTCCCATCCTGTGGATTAAGAAAAAGAGATTATTCCAGAAAATAAACAAGTAATTTTTAGAGTAACAGTTGGAGGGTTTGAACAGCTGTATATTTTCCTCACTTTTTGATTCCCTGTTTTCTCTTCTTGCATTTTTTAACTTTTCTACTTGAAATGCAAAACAACAGAAGTTAGAGACTTCACAGTACAGGTGTGTTTGCATATCTGTGACTGTTCTGCTGTGTATATGGGATGAGACCTAGGTAATAAGTGCTTACGGAGAAAAAAAAGAGGAGAAAGGTTTGGTTGTTTTGTTTTGTTTTTAAACGGGTGAGTACTGTTAAACAGTCTCCTCTGAGCAAGCAGGTACCTAAGAATACTCAACTTTTTTGTTACCAAACTGATTTCTTTAAACACTTCTGACACTCCTAAAACCCACCTAAAATGCAGTAATTAGCCAGAACATTGTCTTTGTAACCACAGTTTTACAAATATTTTAACTTGGGGTAACCTGGCACAGTAACTGAAATAAGCTATCCAAATATCTCTGTCCTGGATGCTTTCTCCTGTCTTTTTGACTCTTTTGGCAACATGAGAAAAAAAAAAAAAAAAAGCCAAAACAAAACAGAAGGTAGACTAGGTTTGTGCCATGGTTTGCTGTGCAGCCTTACAAAATAGGTGCTAGTGCAACAAGTAGGAAGGTTCTGCAGGCGGGAAGGATGAGGCTTCAGTGAGTTAGTGAGTTGTGCTAGTTTAAAATATTAGTAAAGCTGAAAATTTCCTTTCCTACCATTGCAGTTCCTCCAATATATGTGTCTAAGAGGCCTCATCCTCCCTTGGAGGTATTTATGTACCATTCTGCTCTAGTATGTATAGCATGGTGGGAAAGTCTGTGAATCTTCCATAATACAGACTTTCTTAGCCAGCTGACACACTGAGAATACTTTTTAGGAAACCTTTTCATATTTCTACTGTTAATAAGCTCAAATATTTCCTCAGTTGAAAACAAGACTGACAGCTCTAATACAGTCATAATAACACGTGGCTTACTGCACATGGAATATAACCAGATCTGCTGATGTATTATTAAATCAAAAACTAATGATAATTCCTCCCGTGAGAAAACTTATTTTCTATGACCTGGGCCATGCTTACTTTGCAGTATTTCTGCAGTAGAGAATAAGTTATCAAGCAGCAGTTTCCTTTAGCTTTTATTTACCATACTATAATCGAAAGAAAAAGTAATAGAAACTACAGACTCTATAATTGTGTGATCTGCTGGAGGCAAGGGGCTTGATGTCCTGATAAAGCTTTCAACCATAGCAGATAAACCCAATGATTATTCTACTGAGCTTTCAAAATTGTAAGAAAGACCTGAACTACACAGAGCCTGCTAGAGAAGCCTGAAGCCTTATAAACGTTTGCAGCCTGAAAATGGAGCCAAAATATAATTCTTGTGCTTCATTTGTCATCATTTGAGCACCTTCCTGATTCAGTTCTGAACAGAACACAATGGTCACTTTCTTGCAGTGATCTCTTCTGAAGGATCTTGTGTAAACTTTCGATGGGATAAAAAAATAGTCTTTTATCTTCTATGCTCAAACAACTGTAACACATTAATTTTTTTTTTTTTTTTTATTAGCAGCCATGTTGATTAATCCTATTGTGTGGTAAACTTGGTGTTTACTCAATTCTTAATTATCAGTTTAATCACACTTTCAGATAAAAGGCTTCATGAACTGTAGTTCTTTAAACTATACTGTATCTTTCTAAGAAAACAAAAGAAAACAAACAAACCAAAACAACAACACAACCCCCAAAAAACAAAACCAAAACAAAACACACAAAAACACAACCAAAAAGAGAAATATTTATTTTTCTAGTCTCTGTTGTAATGATCAATGATTTACTTACTTTTGCAAAATATTTCAACCATTTGATTCTTGATTTTCTACTGGATTCCTGGATGTATCTACATTCTGGATGTATACCAAATAACTTTGTGATTAATTACATAGAAGTAGGCTTGCAATTTTTTGCTTTGATTTTTTTTTGTGGCTTTTTATTATTATTATTTGTTTGTGTGTAGGCTTGTTTTGTTTTTTTCTTTCTGTGTTCTGGTTTTTTCTCCACCTATAAAGGTACAAAATACATGTTTCTAGTAGAAAATAGGATGTCTGAGGATGATGTTTTCACTGCAACCTCAGTGGAGAGGAATCTCAAATTTCACCAAAAGTGGCCTTTTCCTTTCTTCCTGTGGTGGATCTTAAAATCTTTTTTGAATGCTCAGCACATCAGCTTTATTTCTTTGGTCTTATAATTAATAATAATAATCTCTTCCAAGTCCCTCTTCCTTCCCAATTCCCAGTTTTGTTCTTCATATTGTGCTATAACTTATGCTGTAGTGGTCTCACTTGGGAGTAGACTCTCAAACTTTAACACATATGTTTCAAAGATGAGAAAATGACCAAGAAGAGATATATAAACTAAATAATTTAAAAAGTTAGGCTACTAAAATGGCACTTGGGTACCTCACTCCAGCAACTTTCAAACACTACCCTCAGCTTCTGCTCTACTGCTGCATATTCCTTTACCTGCTTAGGATTTGTAGTTTTCAGAACAAGAATTTGCCCGTCTTCATTTTTAGGTCTGAATGAATTTTCAAAGTATGCTGTCTAGAGTGGATCCTTCAAAAGGCAATTTGGTAATGAGATGTTTGGAGGTTTTATCTGTCCTCTTTGGGATTTCCATCTGAAGGCCATTAAAGTGTAAACTGTTCTTAGATTCATGTGTACTACTGCTGGATCAGGGGCTTGCACCCTTGATTGGTCTCATGCCATCTGAAAAAGTATGATCACTGTCGCACCTTTGAGTATCCCAGTGGCAATTTCTCTTGTTGGAGATGTTCTGCTTGGCATGGATATTCATTGGGCTGGAGAAGGTAAGATTGTATAGTGTAGGAATTGTATCACTAGGATAGAATACAGGACAGTCACTTTCAAGTCACTCTTCTAATTAATATTTAATTATTAATGCATGTTGGAGTGGTTTCAGCAGGAAAAAATAGGAGCTGCTTCCATATCCTGATGGTTAGGTCACTTACTGAGGATGTTGAAATGTTATTTAAAGCTTCTGTCAAATTTCAGTTTAAAGTTCCTCAAATGTCAATTCCTACATGTGCTATTTGTTATTTCACAGTCTTCACACGACTCAAATGTATTTTTCTTTGATTAGATTTAAGCGTTTTCTGTTGTTTTGAAAAGCTTTTGATTCAGATACTTCAGTTTAGTTGGACTATCAGGAATGGACTGAATAATTTTATGTTGACTCAGTCAAAGCTGAAAAAACAAGTGGATTTGGAAGAGAAAGGGAAGCAAGAAAAGCTTCTCTCGCCTGGGTATTGTTTTGTTGTTTTGTTTTGGTTTTTATTAACTGTGAAAAAAGGAGGATGAGATCCACATGTTCTACAGATTTGAAAGACCTGACAGAAATACTTTGTCTTTTAATGATGTAGACCAGTGCCTAGAAGATTTTTTTTTAAAGTACCTGAGCAATTTTGACATAAAACCCTTTGGTTTTAACCTAATCCCACCACCTAATCTATTTTGGAGTCCAGTGGGACTTCTAAAAGTTTATTTCTGCATATAAACGAAGCTCACAATTCTTTGAGTGAGTATTCAAGACCAGAAATAACCAGTTTGTTGTCTATAGCTAGTGTACATTTGGTTTAAATCACTTTGGTTTAAATAATCAGTTTGTTCTGAATGCAAGGTACAATTTCTAGGTCTAATCCATTTAAGATTGGATTCTTGTGTTCATAATTTTAACTTCCAGCTAAATGCAATTTAATTTCCAGATGAAGAAGAAAAAATCTATCAGACTATTTGTATTTCTGACACAACCAAATATTTTTAAAAGCTTCAAAGATACATCATTTCCCTCTTCCCTTCCAAAAGCATGTGAGTGAACAGTTTACTTCTTGTCAGCAATAATAAAGGTTGTACTGATTTTCATACAAAAACTGTATTTGGAGCAGCCAACCTCTTGACCATTACACCAGTCATACAGTCTATAGGAAAGTCATTAAAGCTTTCATGGTTTATGTGTTTTAAATGATTTGAAGGAATCAAGTTCTATCTTTAGGTGTTAAATCCCTTTGCCCTAGGTATCCATGGTTGAAACATTAGTTACTCTCACTTTGAATTAACCCTCTGCTTATTCACTTTGTCATTTTAAAAGTTATTGCTATTTAACAACAAAATGTATGTTGTTAGAAGACCTGTTAGTTCTAAGTTACAATTTATTTTGTCTCATTTATGTTAGAATTCAATTTAAGACAAGTAGCAGGTTCACAGAAAATGTTAGGATTTGTCTTTCCTTTCTCTGGTCACACCCAGAGAGTAGGGTCAATGGCTCGATGTCTAGATGGGAAACCGTGACAAGTGGTGGCCCTCAAGGGTCCATACTGGGACCAGTATTGTTTAATATCTTCATTAATGACATTGACAGTGTCATTGAGTGCACCCTTAACACGATTGCTGATGATACTAAGCTGGGTGGTGCAGTTGATATGCCAGAGGGATGGGATGCCATCCAGAGGGACCTGGACAGGCTGGAGAGGTGGGCTCGGGTGAACCTCGTGAGGTTCAACAAGGCCAAGTCCTGCACCTGGGCCAGGGTAACCAGCACTATCAGTATAGGCTGGGAGAGGACATGCTAGAGAGCAGGCCTTTGGAAAAAGACTTGGGTGTACTAGTAAAAGAAAGGCTGGACATGAGCCACCAATGCGCAATGGCAGCCCACAAGGTCAATCAAATCCTGGGCTGCATCAAAAGAAACGTAGCCAGCAGACCGAGAGAGGTCACCTGGAGTATTGTGTCCATCTCTGGAGCCCTCGGTACAGGAAGGACATAGACCTGATGGAGCATGTCCAGAGGAGGACTACAAAAATGATTAGAGGGCTGGAGTACCTCTCCTATGAAGACAAGCTTAGAGACTTGGGGTTGTTCAGCCTGAAGAGGAGGAGGCTCCAGAGGGACCTTATAGCAACCTTCCAGTACCTGAAAGGGGCCTATAAGAAAGCAGGGGAGGGTTTATTCACAGGGGTTTGTAGTGACAGGACAAGGGATAATGGCTTTAAGCTAGAAAAGGGTAGATTTAGGTTAGACATTAGGAAAAAGTTCTTTAATATGAGGGCATCACTGGAATAGGTTGCCCAGAGAGGTGGTGGAGGCCCCATCCCTGGAGACATTCAAGGCCAGGCTTGATGAGGCTCTGAGCAGCCTGACCTAGTTGAAGATGTCCCTGTTTATTGCAGGGGGGTTGGACTAGATGACCTTTAAAGGTCCCTTCCAATCCAATACATTCTATGATTCTCACTCCAAAAAGGACATGGAGGTGCTAGAGCATGTCAAAGGGGGCAATGAAGCTGGTGAAGGGTCTAGAGAATAATATGAGAAGTGGCTAAGGGAACTGGGGTTGTTTAGCCTGGAAAAAAAAGGAGGCTCAGGGGAGGTGTTATTGCTCTCTACCACTACCTGAAAGAGGTTGTAGCAAGGTGGGGATCGGTCTCCTCTCCCAAGTAACTAGCAATAGGACAAGAGGAAATGGCCTGAAGTTGCACCAGGGGAGGTTTAGTTTGAACATTAGGAAAATCTTCTTCACTGAAAGGGTTGTTAAGTATTGGAACAGGCTGCCCAAGGAGGTACTACAGTCACCATCCCTGGAGGTATTTAAAAAGACATGTAGATGAGGTGCTGAGGGACATGGTTTAGTATTGGGACTGTCAATGTTATGTTAGTGGCTGAACTTGATGATCTTAAAGGTCTTTTCCAACTGAAATGATTCTATGAATCCATCAACATCTGTTAAAAGAACAGCAACAACCTCTGCTTCTCAATGACATCTGGCTGTTTCCCTGCACTTCACACAAAATATGAGGCCCTGAATGACTAGTTACTAGTAAAATCTGAAAGTAACTAACAGAACCTACAGTAAACTTGAGTATGAATTTGACTGTTTCTATTACTACCCAATAACAGGAATAAAGATTCAAAAAATAGAGTGAGAGAAGCTCACATTGAAACAAAAACTTATGAGAAAAACCTTGAACGGTGCAAATGCACATTAACTTATTTAAAGACTTCACTGAATTTTCAAGCTCTAACAGCCTTTAGAAAAAAAATACAAAAAAGGTCAACTTTAGTGTCCTGGTACTAGAGACAGCAACACTTATATGCCTCCTAACAGTATTTTTATTCAGCTCCTCCAAGAGTCAATTGTGTGTCAGTCTGAAGTGTGACAGCCTGCCAATTACTTAATGTGCAATATACATATAAAACAAACAAACAAAACCAAATTACTCTTTTGTGCTGTCTTGCCAATCTTGCCAATCTTTGCCTTGCTTTAGCCTCCTCCAGTTCTTTGTGAATCTTCAGTACGTGCTTATTCATTTTATGAATTGTGGAATGTAATATTTCCCAGACATAGAACCTAAGAAAGATGCAGAACCCAAGAAAGATGCAGAACCCAAACCAGTAAATTACACGCTGTTTCAAGACAGAAAATGCACAGGTCTGCTATAATTCTAAACTCTTCTCATTCAAATCATCAGGAACAGGAAAACTTTCTACTGCTACAGAGCAAGTTAAACTAATAGAGAAGCGCACAACACTGATCTGGGGGCAATTTACAAAATTTCATCCTTATTACCTAGGACATCTGCTGGAGTGAGCAAACATTCAACATTAAAAAAGCATATCGCTCACTTCTTGCCTGTACTTTGCACTGAATTACCAAACTAGTGCTATATTTCATAATCACTCTGTAACAGTACTAGCATCAAACTGCCAGGTCTGAGCATTTTTACCACTCTCAATAAACAATATACCTGAGCACAATGCAGGATAGACACCCTAGGTGCAAACCAATACTCCACCAGGATAGAAGCTATATAACAGGGTTAATGATTCTTGTCCAGAAATGTTCCTAGAGCCTCCTTCCACTTTGGCAAATTCACAGGCTACTTGTATGAATATTGCTAGCATAGCTGTTTGCAGGACATAGAAAAGTACACTGCAGCTCAGAGGAAAATACTAAAGCTTGTGTTTTAGGGAAGCAACACAACTTTATCTAGAATTAAAAGCAAAATAATGAAAGTAAACCATTTAAAATAAAAATTCAGATAAAAAGTGACTGAAGACAGAAATCCCACACTTGTTACCTAGTAAAATCATGTGCAAGTTCTGAAGAGAAGATCCAATTTGCTACTGCAGCGCAATCAACAACCTGTGTTCGAATCATCTTATCCACAAGAACAGTAATCATCTAATTTTGGGAAAGACAAAATGGTCATTCCTACCACAAGAAATGGTTAAGTTTACCTGCTGCAACATGAAGTCTTATGAAATTACTGTGGGCTAAGGTACCAGTGCTAGGCTGTATGAAAAGCTATTAGCATCAAATTTCATAGAATCATAGAATGGTTTGGGTTGGAAGAGACCTTAAAAATCATCTAGTTCAAACCCCCCTGCCATGGCAGGGACACCTCCCACTAGACCAGGTTGCTCATAGCCCCATCTAACCTGGATTTGAACCCATCCAGTGATGGAACATCCACAACTTCCCTGGACAACCTGTTCCAGTGTCTCACCACCCTCGGAATGAAGAACTTCCTTCTTATTGCTAATCTGAATCTCCCCTCTTCCAGTCTAAAGCCATTACCCCTTGTCCTATCATTACAAGCCTTTGTAAAAAGTCCCTCTCCAGGCTTCCTGTAGGCTCCCTTCGGATACTGGTAGGCCACAATAAGGTCTTCCTGGAGCCTTCTCTGGGCTGAACAAGCTGAACTCCCTCAGCCTGTCCTTGTAGGAGAGGTGTTCCACCCCTCTGATCATCTTCATAGCCTTCCTCTGAACCAGCTCCAACGGATCCACGTCCTTCATATGTTGGGGACTCCAGAGCTGGATGCAGTACTCCAGGTGGGGGTCTCACAAGAGCAGAGTAGAGGGGGAGAATCACCTCCCTCAACCTATCGGCCACACATCTTTTGATGCGGCCCAGGATACAGTTGGGGCTTTCTGGGCTGCACTTGCACATTGCTGGCTCATACTGAGCTTTTCATCAACCAGCACCCCCAAGTCCTTCTCCTCAGGACTGCTCTCAATCCACTCATTGCCCAGCCTGTACTTGTGCTTGGGATTGCCTTGATTCAGGTGCAGGACCTTGCACCTGGCCTTGTTGAACTTCATGAGGTTGGCATGGGCCCACCTCTCAAGCCTATCCAGGTCCCTCTGAATGGCATCCCTTCCCTCCAGAGTGTCAACCACACTACACAGCTTGGTGTCATGCATAAACTTGCTGAGGGTGCACTCAATCCTACTGTCCATGTCACCGACAAAGATGTTAAACAGCACCAGTCCCAGGACCAATCCCTGAGGAACACCACTTGTTACTGGTCGCCACTTGGACATCAAACCATTGATTGCAACTCTGAGTGCGACCATCCGGACAATTTCTTATTCATTGAGTGGTCCATCTATCAAATCCATGTCTCTCCAATTTAGAATCCAAGATGTTGTGCGGGACAGCGTCAAAGGCTTTGCACAAGTTCAGGTAGATGACTTCAGCTGCTTTTCCATTTTCCACTGATGCTGTTACTCCATTGTAAAAGGCAACCAGATTTGTCAGGCATTATTTTCCCTTTGGTTTTATGCAACTTTGTAAATACATTAGTCAAACTAATGGGCGATTTCAAACACTTTAGGAAGCTAGTACTGCTTAAAGCAGACATCTCCTTCGCTGAACCTAAAATGCTCAGACTAGGGAAGCTGTATCAATCATGCCAAGTATGCATTCACATTTTAACAAGTCGTCTTTACTCCTCCTGAGAGTGATGATTTCACTTTTCATTCAAGTGAGTACTTCTGCTATTCCCAAAAGCAAAAATACAAAAACTGAATTATGAGACAAGGCATCAGAGAAGCAAGTCCCAATAGTCAACACTAGAGTATCTAACCAGAAGATGTGTTCCTGTTACATAACCATAAGGTAACAGCAACTGCTAGCCTACTCTCCTTGGACTTCAACAGTCCCCAGCCACAACCATATGCTCTTTCCTGGAGGACCTCTTCATTTTAGAATGAAACCATCATTGTATACAAGCACTTACTACAGGACCCTACCTTGATTAGGCTTGTGGGAAAATAAAGCAGGTAGCTACAGAAACTATCTTGTAATTAGAACAGCTTTGTGCCATTCAGAAGAAAGGACCCATCTTAATTACTCATGTAGATCATACCACAATACCCAAGAAACTCAATCTGCAACATATTTATTCTCATAATCATTTAGTCTCAAGTAGGATAGGGAAGTGTAGCAAAGATCAATTTAAGGTAGAAAACTAAATAAATGGAATGAAACAGAGAATTCATAACTCATTTCTCTATTTCCAAGATTGGTTCCTATATGCATTTGTCTTAAGAAATTCTTCCTGGCATTGTCCAGATTACCTAGTTTGAGCCTTCATGTAACACAGACATAGGGATTTGTGAAAGAATTCAATCTTGATGTTAAAGTTTCCCTTTATGAGATCAAAGCCTTTGTGTCTCCAGAAAATAGTTGAGGCTGTGACCATCCATAATTTAAAGGTTGGTATTTCAGGAAGGAATTTATATCTCTATATATTATCTAGATAATATAATATATTATCTTGTTATATATT